>OY757907.1:21362736-21625236 GCA_963585895.1 Sepioteuthis lessoniana
CACTAAAGAGTGTAATCATATTTTCTCCTCCCAAGACTAACAGATTGTTGTATTCACCAAATCTCTGAGCGATTATTTGAGCATGAGACCTTAATAGTCTAAGAAAGTTGGTTTTCTTCACACATTAACATTTTTATTTGTACCGCGAGACTTGGTGATACTAGCAGTAGTTTAAGATTTTAATTTGTAATTTGTAGCTAAATGTTCGATTCTAATAAAACAAGACCAATTCAACCACACTATACATAGTCATGCTTTAAAGATACGTATCTCAATTAAAGAATAAGTGCAAAGTCATTTTGGTAAAGATATAAAATCATTTGATATGTGTTGAAAGGTTCACTTAACAGTTTAATTTATTTTATTTTATTCTAATTCTGCTGAATATCCAAGTCAAAATTTGAAAAAAGAAGAAGAAGAAGAAGAAGAAGAAGAAGAAGAAGAAGAAGAAGAAGAAGAAGAAGAAGAAGAACTCGAATCAAGTCAATCGATCTTTCGCAGTCAAACCCCAAATTTTTCCCAGATTATCCCCCAAAATTGAAGAATTCTAGATGCTCCACAGAAATTCATCGGAAGAATGAACAAATCTCAGTGTAAATTTGCCAAGAAATAATGATAAATATTTTATACGATCTTGTAAAGCCCTTGAAATGTTAAGAATGTAGTTGTATTCATTCATCCTCGTTAATAGAGAGAATAAGAAAAAGTCAGTCGCTGAAGAAACGCAAGTAAGTGAACAAAGGAAGAAATAAGAAAAGGCGTATTAGTAACACGATCCCGATAATACAAATAAAAGTTGGTATCAATTTTATTGCAACAATTACAAAATTTATTATCCGAGAGGCAACGGATAAATGTTTAAACTGCAAATGTATGTGAGTGAAAAAAGTCTTTGTAAGAAGAAAATGTTATATTTGAGTACGTGATGTGTTTTACTCGCGATAATTATGGAGTTTTTTTTAACTCGGTGATAACATTGCTTTGTTCGTTCTGTTGTGTGGCCTGCCCATGAGTGAGTGCGTCTGTGCCAATATTCTAATGTGAGTGACAGCAAACTGTAATTGACCTATCAGCTACGTTATTAGATAATATGTAATATGTGTCGTTAGGCTTATTGCCGACTGCTATCTTCCGTTGTCATGAGACAACCTCTTGTGCTTTCTAGGACGCTACCATGATCTGTCTGTCGTGCCACACTTTAGATTAGATTCCCTATAGTTTATCTCTCTTATCAGCCCCTTGCGTTTCAGGGTATACACTTAGACTCGTCTCTAGGAATAAATTTCTATTTTTCTTTCCTTATCACGTGAAAAGACCAGAGCTTTGCAGTATGCAACTTCTATCTTGATCCTTCCTCATTAGCCTGATATTTTGAGCATCATCGCTAAGAAATACTACCTTTCTCCTCTCCAAGCATAATACTACTGTAATTATTTAACATTTCATAGTATTTCCCTTTTGTGTACTTTATTTACTATGATCCCTGTTTGACAAGTGTAAGACTTAATTTCGCTTCGTTCGTTGACTCGACTCGTGAATGTAATTTACATGTTCCACTTCTTAGTGTTGTTTTTACTTTGAATAACCAATCCCCTTTTATTGAAGAACTATCAGTGTTTGTTTAGCTCCCGTCTCCTTAAATTATATCAAGCTTCCAATGACTGCCAACATTTCTGTACGTCGTTTCATACACGATTTTATCAAACTGTACTTTAATCCATTTCAGTTTTACTCTTTCCTGGCAGTTAATAAACTTGCTGAAGAACTCTAACTTTGCTTTAGAGTCTTAATAGACGAAAGGCATTTAGCTCACCGTCAGATACAATGCATACGTTTACCTGAAACGAACGCATATCACTGGAGAAGGTAAATTGGTTTCGTTATCTGCTTTTAAACTAAACCAGTAGACTTATCAAAATTGAAACTTTTGGTCTTTTATTACCATTGGTTGAAACATGTTGGTTTTGGAATCACATAGTTTGTTTATAACTACATCCGGGTGAGTTTATTTACATCTACGTCTATAAAACTTTATTTCTAAATAAAAAATCAAACCAACCACGTGCGGCACTTGATTTGGTCAAAGTGGAAAAAGGAGAAGTAATCCCAGATAATACGGCACCAAAAAGTTACCTCCCGCTAATTGTCGAGAACTATTATTGGGACCCTCAGTACGAATTCGGGGACCAAACTGAAAGGCAGGAAAAATAGCCAGCAGAAGGGTTTCGTCACTCGCTTCTTAGATAGCCGATAAGTATTTCAAACTGTAAAGGCAAGAAGCTTCCCAAGAAATAAAACCAAAACCAAAGAAAGTACGAATTCGGGGACCAAATGTAAAGGCGCAAAAAATTAGCCAGCAGAAGGGTTTCGTCTCTCGCTTCTTGAATAGCCGATAAGTATTTTAAACAGGCAAGAAACTTCCCAGGAATTAAAAGTAAATTTAAACAAAAGTTGACTACTGAAGTTCTACCAAGTTAAACAACTGAAAGAAAATTTAATCGAGAATTCTGCTGAAAAGAATTTTACTGAAGACTTGAAATTAAAAGAAAACTGAAATATTTTGACAAAACTAAAAAGAAAAGAAAAATACCCAAATTCAAAGAACTTTGTTTCCCGGACACTCTCTCAGATAAGTTTCCGCAAATTGCACTAAAATTTGCAACATTTTATCGTTTCTATCCCTTTCTTTCTTGTTTCTTTGTATAAAATTCCTTTTTAAAAACTTATTGTCTGTGTTATCTTTTCGAATCAGTATCCGAACTAGAAAGCTGCGGAACTTACCGTTTGAACTTACCGTTTGGACTTACGCGCTAAAGCCCCCCCCCAAAGTTACCCAGTTGAATAGTGAACTTGACTTTAGTGTCATTCCTACAAATTAAATTTTACTCTAAATTCTTTACATTGCATATTTTATTCTCTCCAAATTCCTATTCGTCTGCGTCGGTTTGCTTTTCCCTTCCAAAGTAGCGCATTGGTTGCTGAAATTTCTGTTTTATTTATTGACATGGCACAAGGTTTATTTTCATTTATTCATTTATTTATTTAAGAAGTGCGACTAAGAGAATCAAACGTTAGGGCTAAACATTCAAAAAATTATTAATTGTGAAGTTTGTATACACCGGTGTACACTACTAATATATTCAATGCCACATATAGGTTTTTTGGAAATTATCAAATTTCTCTGATTTATGAAAAGCCGATATTATGAATATTTTCGTGTGGTTCATAGTTGTAGAAAAAGGATAAAATACAGTTTTAATAACTTACTTTTTATTGCTACTTATAAGTATGCTATAAATATTGCTAACAATCTGTCCTGTCTGTTGTTATGACAATGAATGGTGTGCACAAATTGGCATGCTAAGTTTTAATTCGTAGGCAGGTTTAAACGTAGGTTAGGATTCTTGTTAAGTAGTTGGTCAGGATGAATGCAGTCGCTTGGAAATGAAAAATGTCCAAACTCTATGAATTAATCCTTAAGAACCGATTATCTCTATTAAATTGCAATTCAGGTCTGTTTTACGTTGGGTTATAAAAATATCTCCAAGTTTTTTCTTTCTTTTCCTTTCACCTTTTCTTTTTTCTTCGTATTCAACCCACTCCTTTTTATCCATCTGCCGATGTGAAAAAATTCCTATTATTCTACGATATCTTGAAAATTCAGTTACAAAAGAGGTTAGGGGGTTATCAATGCCTAATAACCTCGAACCACCGCTTCGCCGTGTGACAATATAAACCGTTGGTGTGGTAGTTATATTGGGTTAGATATATGTGTGTACATATGTATGAGTATGGGTATATATGTATATCACGAAAAACATCTGAGTGGGTGAAGATAATGTGTATGTGTGGGCCGAAACATATCTATGCAGATGTGTATTTATGAATACGTTAAGTATGTGTGTTGAGGGTATGGATGCATCTGTGTGTATATATATCTATACGTATATCACGTTTAACATATGGGTGGATGTAAGTATATATATATATATATATATATGCATATATATAATGTCCGTAAAGAAGCCAAGGTGTGTGTGTGTGTGTGGTAATGCTGGTGAAAAGGTCAAGATAAGGGAAAATAATTTTTATCTCCTTTGTTTGATATGACCGGTTGATGGAAGAGATTAACCATATTTTCGCGCTAAAATTTGGGTGGCTCATTTCCGGAAACTGGAAGGGTTACGGCTCGATATATACGGGTCGCGTTTTGAAAACTGACAGTTGGAGTTCAACCCAGGTGCAAGTTAGTTGGTTGTTGGTGACCTGGAAGACGAGTTGGACATGGAAGATTCTTAGTTGTTAGTGTTCTAGAAACATAGCAATTGCAAGTTAGAATTCGCCCCGCACGCAGGTGTCAGGGAGCAAAGCTAGAGAAAGTTCACGAAGTGACACACACACACACACATCCCCCCACACACATCCCACACACACACACATCCCACACACACACACATCCGTGAGCAGGTCTAGTCCTTCGAAAAGTTCTTGGTCTTTTCTTTTTCCTTTGCCTTTGTGACTCTGCAATCTCTTGGGCTGTGTGTACTGGGGGTATGCAGCTGAAGAATGCAGTAAGGTTGGGTCTGACATCACGGCACAGGCAGACATGCACAAGGTACAATACAATGAGCAGATGAACGCGCAACACCTCCGTTACAATAGGAATCTTGTCAAAACTCCATTTTCTTAGCGATCAGTTAGACCAGCCAAAATATTTACATGATTGATTATCTGTGGACCTTGTTTACATTCGACCCTTAAGAAATAATGGTTGGTTCGCCTTGTCAATTGTTTGCTTAAAAACGCCTGTTTCTATTTTTAAATTATAAATCCATGCTGAATGTCATTGTCAATTATTATCAATTCCTCAATGTCAGTGTTATTCTCTAAGTCAAATCTCGCCATGATTCATGATTCTTCGTCAAGGTAAAAAAAAATAGGAGGATACACGTCAATACAGAATACTGGCTAACTGCTTACTCTACAGAGGCGGCGGGGGGAGTATTTTTTTAACCAATTAGAAGGTACCATAAGCAGTGCCTCTGAAGCATGCAAATACTCAAGAATTTCCTATTCCCCATCTCTCTCTCTCTCTCTCTCTCTCTCTCTCTCTCTCTCTCTCTCTCTCTCTCTCTCTCTCTGTGTGCAGCCAGTTGTTCACTTGTGTTTGTTAGGCTTCTGGTGAAGCAACATATCGCCTTCTTGTAGCAGCGTCAACTCAACACACGAACAGACCACGGACACATATGTAAGACTTTCAACCAAACTAATTATGGAACCCCCACATGCAACGCCACCAGTTAGCACACACAGCTATTCTCATCTTCGTGGTTTATTCACAGATAGAGCCCTAAACATTAATTCTGACCGCATAAACAGGCATCACAGCGACCCCATTGGTATCTTACCAATTGCAGTAGATACAGAGTAAAGATCCTGGTTTTAGAACATTTCGAGTTTATTCAGATTACTGTTTTCATTAAACTACATATTTCGAGTTGCTCAGACCAACAGTAATAATTTACTGTACCGGTCTAGCACCAACTACCTGGGATTCGTGCCGGGAGACTTAACAATAACGAGCATAATTCACATTGCACCTGGCTTTCGAGCATTGACCAGTAGCACACGAGTCAAGACACGTGCGCGATTTCACCCTCCGTGAATCCCCTCCATAAAAAAAGACTTTACGTCAAATCCTGCCAGGTGGGAGGATATGAATTACATATTTCAAAGGAGAATTCCTGAAGTGTAGCACGTTAGTGCTGGATTGCGACATCGTAGTAGCGAGTTCGAACTCTAATGACGCCATCATGTTCCCTTTTGGACTAATACTCTTGGGTAAGGTATAAACACCCTTATCTCCCCAGCAATGGATTAAATAGTACCATTACTGTCCTTCTACGAGGTTGGCTTTGGCATTAAATAACCCATGAGGGTTGAGATATCATAAAACAAAGAAACAAAACTAATTATTTCTTTAAGAAATTAAGTACGTTTCCACATTGTTTTTTGTTTATTTCCAAAAACAACTTTTCCAAGAAATAACGTCATGGCGTCTAATTAACTTTGCATCGGTATGTTGTGTTTTGACCTTTTGATCCGGCCAAAAATGCCATTCAAGGTGATGCACCGGAAGGGGGTGACACATTCTAATGGCAGTTATGAGAGGAAATCGCGTGGGCGGAAATTGGCTGATGAAATGGGACGAGCTAAAAAAAATTCCCATGGTACACTACAGAGTGATGCACCGGAAGAGAGTGACCTCTGCATGACAGTTATTTCCGCTTGATGACGATTAAACATTCGATTTCAAAGATCGAGTGCGCGTCGAACGATTATATAATTGAATTGAGTTCCTGTTCCAGTTGAGTTCGACGCCCAGGGGGCCAGTGGAGTTGCCAGTAGAGTTCCAGCCAGTTGGAGACGAGTTGTGGTAAGGAAAGCCACATCAGGCCGAAGGGGCCTTTGGGCCCTAATGAGTTGAGGTCCGGAGAAGATGCTGATAAGATGCCGTAAAGAAAGCCATCACCCAGCAAAGTGGCCTCTGGACCTCCGGTTGAGCATCAAAGAACAAGAAAGACACAACGTGACGGCCATAAGTTTGGGGTCAAAATATTACAGTTATGTTCGATCTTCAGCTCCCTCTCACAGTAAAACCCCACACAACCCTTTCGAACCCTTACAAATAAAGTGAGAGGTAAATATTTTGTTAAAGAAGTCTTCCTGCGTCGTTTATTACTGCGTCTGTCTTTGTCACGGCGTCTTAATTATTGAGTCGTTGTGATGCTGTAGATGACGATATAACAGGTAGATCGTAGCTTTTTTAAACATTGGCATTCTGGACCACCTTTCTGAATAATAGAATAATGTTTGAATTAACACCACGCATTGAGTTAAAACCGCCGTCAATCTTCTGTTTGGGATTTGCTCAATGGGGACTATTCACTGTTCAGCCGTTAATGTAGTCAATCACAGTGCGCCACATATTCTTTAGGTCACCTCCTGCGTTAGGACAATATGTAAAATACAGCTTGGCTGACAATATGGGACAAGGTAAAAATCCCACGGTGCCGTCACAAAGTTATGCACCAGAAGAAAGTGACCCGTGAACTGCATGACAGTTATTTCCGCGCGATGACGATCAAACATGCCATTCCAAAGACGGCAAGAGTGCATATTCCGTTGGCCAGTTATGGGAAGAGATCGCGGGGGCGTGGAGGCGTGTCCATATTTCCGCGTGGGAGTTTGATGGTAATATAAGGCCGACGAATTGAACAGAAGAGAGTGAAAAAAATTCCGCTGTTCACGCAAGCTTGTCCCGTCTTTGCCCAGTGTGCGTTTTCTCGGCCATCGTCTACTTACACCGAAGAGTCCAGGCCTCATAGACGAACGATTCTAATACCTCTCCTGATTGCTCCTACTTCACACAAGCGTCCGTCGAGAAAATAAATATATATTGTTATATATATTACATGTTGTCGTTTGTTGGTCAGAGCGAAACGTAACAAATATTCGACAGCAATTCCACTCTTCAAAGACAGCCCTCTTAAAATGTCTCTCTCAGAATAGAACATGACCAAAAGATCGTGTATTCCATACTATGCAGTTGTTTCAAGAAATCTAAATGAGAGAAGCCGCCTCCTAAAAGTAAGTTTGAAGGATTAGTGGTAGCTATAATCCGGAGGGAAGACGATGAAACTAAGTATGGATGATTATGTGTGGAGGAAAAAGAGGATTCGGCAACCCTTGTCGAATGATTGGAAATAAGGCGTTTGAAAGAATTAGCATGTATGTTAGGCCATAATTAACTTTCTCAGTAGACTTAGCACATAAATGAACAGAACATAGAAGCTTTTAATTAATAAAGAAAGCATAATGTGCTTGAATTTTTTAAAAATTCCACCACTTGATTACACTATGGCAACAACAGAGTCATATACTCTACTCCAATGGACTGAGGCAGACAAACGACATAAGATTTAGGGTTCTAAGATACCACCACCAGATTGTCGTCGAGGACATGGGGCCTCATAGATAGAATCATGAGTTAAGCGTCTCTAGTTACTAAGCGGTTGTGTATTCAGTCCATGTGTCAGGTAGTGCAAAAAATCATATATTCTGTTGTTGATTATTACCAGCTGTGCATGCCGTGTGTCTTTATAGATGAGACTTGTCTGTTGAAGTGAAAAGTATTTATTTATATTTTTAAACAACATTAGTTGACAGTGTTTGTGTGTAGCGTAGGGAGTAAAGAGTTAAGAACAGGTAAGTTTGAAAAACCGGTCAGTCATTGTGAATTGTGGCTAGGAAATTCCCGTTTTCTGTGAAGCTGTTAAAATCCTGTCTTTTATATACCTTGGCTGGGCGAATTATTTGCTTATTGGAAGTGAACAAGAAGTGTTTTGATTGGTTGTGTAAAAGTTGTTTTTTCTTTCTTATGTTTAGAAAAAAGAAAAAAAAAATGATGAAACCGCGCTTTTGTCAATCTAAACGAGGAAAGTTATGCAAACATCAGGTTAAGGTAATTTGTAGTGGGTATGACAATAGTACCTAGATGGTATCTTGACTTGTTAAATTTATTTTTTTTAAATTATTTTAAAAACTATCAAGTAACAATTTATTCGCCAATCAAAAATATGTTTGAAATAGTCCCGCTCAGTTAGTGAGGCTTAGAATATGCTGACTGTATTACTACGCCCTAAAGAGGAGTAAGACCCCACCCCCCGCCAAAAGAAATGGTGTCCTGAGTATGACACCAAACTGCATCTGAAGGTGAGGCTCCATTTCTAGAGATCTGGAAGTATGGAGTACCTCTTTATTGCCAATACTCCCAGCTCTACTCTGACCTGGAGTGGTAGCAGTTATTATGGTCCAGTCTAGGGGTCAGGTAGGTCTGTTTAAAAATATTCGTATTTGATCGGATTGTCAGCAAGAAAAAAAAATAATTAAGAAACACTTATACATACAATGTAAATCTGAATGTACAATAAATACGATTTCCAAACCCTTTGGCATAAAACTGGTGGGCCTGCTAATAAAATCAATTAATCATTAAAATGGTGGTTTAATGGATGACAAAAGTTAAAAGCAGATGTTTGTATAAAAATAAAGACCGCAAAATTTTGGTTCTTTTTTCTCATGAAGTTTAAATCCCTTTTAATGAAGGAAACGTCCATGATTATTCCAACCACTTCTTGGTACATACAGATGATAAACTAATTAATGGTCAATCAGTGATCACTGTAGTGTTTTAACATGTATATAATTGCAGCAGCAGAAGCAACTAGGAGATTTAAAAGACAAGAAGTCATTACCTCCTTCGTCTGCTAAAAACTTCTGTTAATAACCATAAGGATGTATTGTCGAAATAGTACATAAGAAGGACATGCTAAAGTCAAAGCTTCTTCTTCCTGGCAGCAAGCTTTGATCAAAGGACAAGGGGATATTTTAGTCCCCAACAAACCACCTGTCGCATTGAAAACAACACCATCGAACAAAAAACTTCTCAAATATACGATTCTTTCCCTAAAACTTCACCTATTTGTCTAACACATACATACATGCATACATAAATACACTTTGGACTTTTCAACCCACAAAAGGAAATTTTAGTGAATCTGAAAGACAGAATCGGCATTAGTGAAGTATACCAGCAAGAAGGTATGAGTTACGTCCCTTAGACAATATCTTCTAAGTCTCGGACGGACGAGAGGAGGAACGCTGAGTCAGTGAACGCGTCGAGTAAAAAAGAGACAGGACAGTGGAGGAAAAAGGCTGAAGAAGAAAGAAGGACTGTTTACTAAGAAGTTCATTTCACTTGGTTTTCTTGTTGTCAAGGAGGCATACCCTTCACCCTCTTTTGTGTATTACAATTATCCAAAAACAATTTAAGTTACAGAGTACCTCTTTATTTCCAATACTCCCAGGTTTACTCTGACCTGGAGTGGTAGCACTTATTATGGTCCAATCTAGTCCCCAACAAACCACCTGTCGCATTGAAAACAACACCATCGAACAAAAAACTTCTCAAATATACGATTCTTTCCCTAAAACTTCACCTGTTTGTCTAACACATACATACATGCATACATAAATAAGTTTTGGACTTTTCACCCCACATAAGGACAATTCTTCACAGACACTTTTTATGTACTCTTTGTATGTCTTGTCATTCTTGCATTCATTCTATTGTTTGTTCACGCAATAAAATACGTTGTAGCGGAGGGGAAATTTCGTATTTTGGTTTGGCGCGCAATTTAATTCGACCCATAATTTCACCCAATCAGGGTGACCAATCATATTCATCCCGGATCTCTTTTCCCGGGCAGCAGAAATTGGGTAAGCTGTCAAATACAATCTCTTTGGCTGGAGAACGCCGGCCAGTGCAGACGTCACACTGGCCGTTCTTCAATAGCAACAGCAGCATGGACACATGAGGGAACCTATCTAATTTATGGATTCCTTGCGTCTAATATCTTTTAGACCAAGGAATCCCAGTTAAATATGAATTAGATACATTCAATACGCCACCACAGGAACAACTTTATGTCACCCCCAAAATTGGCTATGTCGATGCGATGCCTTTATTCCACTCTCGACACCTAGCTCTCAATTCACCTCTGGGCCACTTTAATGGAGACAACGCACGCCTCTCCCCCAAAATCCACCAGACGCACAAAACTCACGGTAACTCCAAAGTTTATTTCCTTCAACGGCAACATGGCTTTCGCTAAACTACGGCGAGCACAATCCCTCGCACGTCCGACGATACGCGCTGCCTTTCTCAACTCTATCATATCTCCATTTAGTCTCCTTACTCACAATCTTTCCTACGAGACTTGCAGCACAAAAAGCAAACCCAATATTCCATGCTGCAAATAAAAACTATTCCTAAACACATCTCGACTATCGGCATCTTACTTCTTCATCCTCCTTCTATTTCTCACAACTTTGCGAGGAAACAACTCAACGTAAACACACACACGCACATTACACATCTTCCTCGCTAAAAAGAAAACTTCCCTCGTTAAAAATAACAACAAATCACCCGCCTAAAACGTTATTGTTAATTTATCATGAATTGTTTTTGCATTAAATCTACACAAAAAAAAAATCAATGTTACAACTAACAATTATTCCGCTACACTACGTGTTGTTAAGAATTACAAACAATTTACAATTGCTCTACCTCAAAGCTGCCATCATACAAGAAATGAGTCTTGAATAAAATAACTATTTTATGAATGCATTCTATTTCACTTATCTCATATCTAAGTTATATTCTGGCAACATCTTCAAAATGTATCTTATAGCTTCTCTATTTTCTTTCCCTAAATCATTTCCCATTAGCAAAGAACAAATTTGTATTTTCTATGAAAGTTTAGCGAGTGATATTGAGTTTATTTTTAGCGAGGAAAAGTTGTAACGTGCGTGTTTGTGCATTTGGTTACTTCCTCGCTAAGTTTTAAAAGTAGATAAATGAAGAGGAGAGAATTGTACGAAGTCGAAATGTTTTTATGAAAGTTTTTAATGGCAGCATGGAATATTTTGTTAGCGTTTGTGCTGCAAGCCTCGTGGGAAAGGAAAGAAGTAAAGAGACGAAATAGTGTTATGATAGAGTTGAGAAAGCAGCGCGTGTCGTTGGACGTGCGAGGGATTATGTTCGCCGTAGTTTAGCAAAAGTCGTATTTGCCGTTTGAGAAAATAAACGTTGAAGTCACCGTGAGTTTGTGTTTCTGGTGGTTTCGGGTAGAAGCATAGATGTCTCCCGAAAATGTTGCCCAGAAGTAAAGTAGTCGCTCGGTGCCGGAGCGGAATTAAACATCGCAATCGACATAGCCAATTTTGGTGGTGAAATAAAGTTCCTGTGTGGGGCGTATAGAATTTATCTAATTCTAAGAGAAATAGACGCAAGGGATCCATAAATTAGATAGGTTCCCCCATTGTGTCCATGCCGCTGCTGCTGCTGCTATTTAAGAGCAGGCAGATGGGACGTCTGTACAGAACCAAGTCGTTCTGCAAAAAGGTCTGTGTTTGGCAGCTTCCCCAATTTCTGCTGCCCGGAAAGGAGACTGGGTTGAATAGGATAAGTCATCCTGATTGGGTAAAATTATGCGTCGAATTAAATTACGCACCAAACCAAAATACGAAAATTCCTTCTGCTACAAAAGTATATCTAAAAATATTTCTTTGCAAATAACACTTTTGAACTTTGTTAAACAAAATGACTTTCATGTTATCTTATTTTCTTTTGGTAAAACTGTCCCTGAAAATATGGTAAGCTAATATTTCGATATACAAATGGATTAATCTCTCAAAGTTAGTAGACCAAATTTAGTAGAGTAAAGAAATAAATATTATATAATGAACCTTCTTATTTAAGGAACTTCAAAGTGAAACTATAAAATGGTAAAAAAAAAGGAATGAGTAGAAATCTGAGTATCGTTTAAATGATCTTGATCATTGTCGAATCATTCAAAATTTTGGAAATTTGAGGGTATATCAATTCACTTTATTTGCCGCAATGGTCATATCTATGGTTGTGTAAAAAGCGAATACCAACGAAGTTATCGCCCTTTAACCATAAAAACCATTTTAATGGATCAATAATTAGATATTTTGCTTTCAAATAATTTTAAATGGTTCTGTGAATACTTTATTCATTTGTGTGTGTACGTGTGTGTGTGTGTGTGTGTGTGTAAGAGAGAGAGAGAGAGAGAGAGAGAGAGAGAGAGTGTGTGTGTGTGTGTGTGTGTGTGTGTGTGTGTGTGTGTGTGTGTGTGTGTGTGTGTGTGTGTGCGTAAAAATACCTTTAGAAAACTTTTAGCATTTATATTTAAATCACTTTCATCTTTCACAGAAAATTAAGTATGGAATGATCTAACTAGATGTTTCTTATACTGATATACTTGAACTAGTGTCCTCAACATAATTGTCATAGTCACGACGTTGATAGCCTTCTTTAAGTGTCTGTCTTATTCAGTAACCATCTCGGAAGAACAAATACAATGAAGATGAGGACACTCACCCAAATGTGTCAGTATATAATAATAATTCTTCATCTTAGAAACTCAAAAGTTTCATGTTTCTTGTTCTATCAAGTGTGTAGAAAAGCGCTCTTTTTTTAAATTAGAAACTAAATACACAGTTGAAAACCGTTTTTTTTTTTCCTGAAAACTGTTGCATATACCAAATATATATTTTTTCAAACTATTGCTTTTTTCATTTATCATTACTATTACATTCTTCAGCTTTCCTAAGGTGTATGTCGTATCCAGATATAAAAATTTGGTTATTTCTTTTTCTTCTTTTCCTTCTTTTTATCTCAGTCCAACAGAATCACAAGTCTTCTATGGAAAGCAGGAACAAGTTACAATGTCTCTTCATAAATGTCAATTCTTCACAAAAAAGATGGACTCTCTATGAGGGTGGATCAATAAATTTGTAGACTGATACATTTTAGCTGAATTTCAATATAAAATGTTCTTTGTAAAATGTTCCATTTCTGTTATTGATATTTACCAATGTGATCGCTATTTACTACCAAATTAAATGGAATGACAAAAAAAGAGATTATATTAAATAAAAACTTTTGGTTTGGTTTGGTTTTATTGTATATCAACCATTGTTGGTTATTTAATGCTAAATCCGGTTTATTCACATATATTAGATATATATAATTTGTAAACATAAGTCAACAATGTTAAATAGTTTCAAGAATTGATATGTATCACTAACATCAGTCATTTGTTTACACAATTAAATGATTAAACAATTTCTTTTCAAACAATTCAATCTAACATAAATCATAAGTTTTCACTCAGTTTAATTGTCAAACAGTTCTATTTGACCCACAGATAGGACCTTATCTGATGCTACCATTCCGGATCAGAATGGACCAGGGAGTGATGGTAATGAAAGAATACTCTGCATTCCCCCAAACTCCAGCATTACTAAAGCCTCACCATCAGATTTTTTGTGTCATATCCAGGACAGTCGTTGGGTGGGGGTCTTACTCCTCTGGAGAGATACAGCCTGTGTATTCTACAGCCCTAGCCAACTGGGCTAGAAAACCTTTTGTGTAAAATAGGTATCTTTTTTATCATTAGGTTCTGAACTAATTGATGTACAAATGAAATTATAGTATGGAATATAAATTAGAAAACAGTCACAGAGTTGTATAGTACACTGTGTCGTTATTAACAACGAGGAACACGTATGTATATAAAAATATAAGATTATATTTTTATTTTCGGCGATGATACTTGTGTGGAGCAGAAACCAATCGCAGAGAGTTCGCGCATACGGAGGAACTGTCGGGAGATGGAAGAGCCAGTGAACAACTGACTTTAGCCAAAATTCGGGAACTTACATAGTCTACAACTCTCACGTGACCTGCACCAATTCCTCTTTTTCGTTAACCATGGTTATGCCCACATCTCACTTCTTTGTTTTCCACTGGTTATGTGGTCTGCTTCCCATTGGCTACTTGCCCTAGCCCGGTTCTGTAGGCGTACGCATCTGCCACTATCACCGAATTCAACCACGCCCACCGTTCAGGTGATTTTCCGATATCTTCGACCGGATGCACCTGTTTTCAACATGACAACTGTGGGCATTTCTTATTTCATTATGAAAAAATTAAATTTAATAAGTTTATTGCTTCATGTTTTCTTCAGAAAAAAAGAATAGTTTGTTGTTATCATTCTTTCTAAATTATGTTAATGCATTGTATGAACATTACAAGAATTAGAATAGGGAATAACAGTTTAAAAAACAGATGATAAAAACTTCATATGTCAACCAAAAGGTTGCTTAATATTAACCATGGAAGCTTGATTGGTTTACAAATCCAATGCTTTTTATTTTTATTCTATTCAAAAATTTAAAATATCGATTTTCAATATTGACAGCATAACAATGTTTTTTATGAATCACATTTCACTTTGAAATAATTATCTAAACTGAGTTATTTCCCTTACCAATGATCACTGACATAGTTGCAAAGCACAAGTGTAACATGATTGAGTGATTAATGGTTGGTCCAAGTTATAAAGAGAATAGGAGACTAATTTCTCGGAAAGAGGAGAGAGAAAAAAAATAAGAAGAAAGAGCAGACAGAGAGTCTATGGAACAGCCAGCTGACCTCTGAGGAGTCAGGCCAAAGCACTCATTGTTGGCCAGCAAGTCACGGGTGGATGACTACTGTAATTAAAAAAAAAACAGAGGGAGGGGAAAAAAACAGAGGGCTCAAATTTTCTCCGCTGGCATAGAACTACCGGAAATGGATATAAGCTTCAGAGTAGGATCTAAGAATTAAAAGTAAGATGGAAGACCTCGAAGTATCTCCTACAAGGAACATATAAAAAATCAAGAAAAACCATCAAACAACGTTTGTTGATATGAAGACCATCAGATCATAGTGAAAAAAAAAGGAAAATGAATATAATTTGACTAGTTTGAATTTTAAGAGTAATTCATCTGTTTCAAAACATAAACTTTTAAAGCCTTTTTGGCGTCACTTATACTCAAACCCAAAATTGGAATTATTTGCCCGAAAACATAGATATTCATTTTGTATTTTTAGTGGTAAATTTTGTAAAACACATTATTCATGAATATTGAACAAGAAATTCTCAGCATCAGGTTAACTTGCATCATTTTTGTAATATCTTGTAAAATTGTCTTCCACCTATAATAAACGGATGGTCAATAATAAATCATTCAATTTATAACTAAAAACAATTTATGCTTAATTAGATCAGTGAATGAATAGTTAATAATATACAAGATACCATTCAGTAAGATTATGATCAGTGAGTACACTGGTGATCATCTTATGAATTAGCGCATGTGAACCATTATTATTAATAATTTTTACTGGTATTTTCTTTCATTTTAGTTTAAAAAGTAAACATGTATCTATCACATTTTCACACTTAGATATCATATTGATGCAGTTAAAGATGATAAAATGCAGTGAAACTCTATAAGTAGCAACACTTATCAACAAGTCTGCAAGATTTTCAATTAAGTTCGAAAAATTATTTTCATATTGTCGCTTTCAGTTAGGCTTGTGATGTTGATTTCAAGCCAAGTCGTGAATGCTGCCGTTCACGCTGTCGGTTTCAATTGTTCACGCAGTTGTAATTTCTTCGTTTACGCTCGCCGAAATCTGAACTCCCCGCGTCCACTTACATCGTTCTTTCAATGTTCTTTATGCCTCTTTTTTAATAAGCCTGTCGCGTCCAATCAACCGTTTTGTGCGCACGTGCCAGGCTCTCGGCAAATGGTGACTTAACAAACTAGACAGCGCATGCGTTTGGCGTTCGATGAGTCACTGTTACGTCTATTACACCCCCCCCCCGATCGTATGATCACATAAGTTACAGTGAAAGGCAAGTCGTCTCACCCTTGCACTTCTTTGCAGTGGGATAGTCACAACTTCCTCCCTGACCGAATTGTCAGATGTGCTGGGGTCTGAATCAGTCTTTGGGATGAAGGGGATCAATAAGGATCAGTCCTACCTCTTCCTCGCTCTCAGATGGGGTGTCGCAGTTGTTTGCATTGGAGCTTTGTTCTCGACATTCATTACTTCTTGATGTTGCGTCACCGCCATCGTCCAGTGGTGGCAATGAACTGAACTGTGGATTCACGTCTCCCATGTGCCGAGGCGTGCGGTCGACGACTATCGACTGTGGACTGGTTATCTCGGTGGTGCGACCTGTCAAACATTTCCATATGCATCGTCCGTGTGGATTTTTTACCCGGACTATGTTTCCCTCTTTGTACTGGGCCGACTTCACCTGGCTAGGCAGGAGTACAAAGTTAATTCTTTTTACTCGAATCTTGTATGAATACAGCAGATTAGCGGGTGTGGAAGAGGCAGTCACGTCGTCTTTGGGTGTGATGTTATACCAATACACGGCCTCCATAATAGAGTAGCTCTTCTGCGCAGTAATTTATTTTACTATCCGATGACACTTCTCAATAATACTATTTCCAGATGGTTTGTACGCGCATAGCAGTCGGAATCGGACGCCCCATTCATCCACGAACTGTCTGAATTGCTGACTGCAGAAGGCAGTATCATTATCGGCCAAGATCCCCGCTGGGGCGCCACGTTCGAAAAACACACTCCAATTGCTGGATCACGTGTGCAGCGTCTTGCTGTGTGGGGCCGCAATCGATCAAAGTCAAAAAGTGGCGACCATGGTAGTGGATGATGTCCATGCTTAGCCGGCTCCAAATTTCACGCGTACTGAGCCCTTCCTTCTGCCATCGCACAAGAGCTAGGTCTATTGACTGGTATTCCTCACAAATCCGAACGACCGATCTCACTGTTGCTTTCGACACGGACGGATTCATCTCACGCGCGAAATAGGGTGACCGCTGTGTCGATGAATCTCGGTTTGTTTCGCTGGATTCAGGCTGAATTCAAAAGCACACTCCAGCTGAATAGGTTCGATTTCCTTAATATCGTTGAAGATCCACTGGGAAACTCTAGTCACCAAGTCAGCTTAATTTTGGTCGCATTCAACTAGTGCTATATCAACCGAAAGTTTGTACTCTTTCGCAAGAGAGGTCAGTATTTCTAATCGTCGCCTTATAAGCATCTCACTCGTAGCTTTTGTGTTTAACTGAAACTTTCTTGTAAGGGCATTGGTCACCCAATGGTTCACTTAGAGGGAGTCTGTGTTCACGTGTAATACTGTAGCGCGAAGTTTATTCCTCTTTGCATGGCATCCACTTCCGCCACGGTGATATTTTAGGTGCTTTTTATCAGCTTCAGCCAGCATGCATCTTTGATGGTGGCACCCTTCTTATCCACACACCATTCTCCCTAGACTGGATCCAGTTGCTGTGCCCGGGCGAGGGTGTCCGATACGTTCCAGAGGAGCATCAAAGATTTTGGCCTCCAGGTTTTGCATGACAGCAATGATTCGACGTTTGATGAACTTCCGTCTGGCATGGCCACAGGGATTTCTCAACGTGAACTTGAAGGTATTCTTTTCTAAGTTCCAGAATGAATTCGTTCGCACTCTGCTGTCTCCATTCTCGCAGTTTCTCTGTGCAGACATCCGCAGCGCCAGTGAACGTGTCAACATAGGTGTTCAATTCACAATAGTCCATCACAAAATGCACCTTATGTTTGTTGGTTTTCAGTACGGCCATCAGCGGCATCAATCCCTTAGGTGGGGCAAACATCTCATCAACATACGGCAGCAGCCAACCGTTGTCCTTCCAGGTTTGTGATTGACGCTAGTATTCCTTCCTCAACTCGTTGGGTGCTGGGTATTCAGAGATTCTGTTCCAAAGCTTTTTTGTGCACAAACTGCTGAACATTTCCAGGCTACGACCCAAACTCTCTACCATTCGTCGAATTTCGCACTAAAATTGGCTTCGCAGATGCGAATGGCTGCACAAATAGGTCACGTTTCTTCAAACTTCACGTTTCCATAAAGCGTGATGCGAACGTCACCAAGCGCTTTAATGAGATTGTTACCAAACAACAGATTCAAATTACACTTACATACTTCATGTGAAAGTTATTCAATCTACCACTGAAATAAGTTAAGGAACTAAAATAGGAATTACTTTTGCTAAAATATTTTTTAGCAAGAAGTTTTTGTTGTGTAAAAATACTTTTCAATAGTTTAGCTTAATTCATTCAATTCTTTTGTTTATATATATATATATATATATATATATATATATATATATATATATATATATATACTATGGAATTTTTACTAGTTCAGCTTGTATTAATCAAAAAGGAATATGTAACTTAAAGTTACCTCCCTTAGATCATATAATAGTAAAGTATGAACTCTCCTTTTTATAAGAGTAGTTTCCAGCTACACATGTAAAGACATTACCGATCACTCTTATGTACTTATCGCCTAATAAATCTACGCAAAGCTAACACTACATTATCATTATTTATTAACCCCATAATACTACAGAATACACAATTTTATGTGCAGTTAACCCTCTCATTTGGAGTAGCATAGGAATGAACACTCGTAAATTTTAACTATTTCCAGTTAAAACCAAAGTAACAAAAAGGTACAGATCTTTCGTAGAAGAGCCTCCCCCCCAAAAAAATCAGACAAAATGGGGTTTTTAGCAAAAAAAAAAGTTTTATTAGTTACTTAAGAGAATGAAGTTCATTCACGTCATTGAGTATTTACGTAAAAAATTTCCTTTTATTTCTGCTTCCATATGAACCCGCACCGGCTCTTTACCATTCCGTGGCGTGTTCCTCAGTGACGTTTATTCTGCATTTTCTACAGATGCCAAAAAGATTCAATGGTTTGAATGTGAGTCCCACACCCCGGTTCAACAAAATTGGGTGTATGGTTAACAGTTTGGGGAGTGTAATCCATCCCAACTCTAACCCTAACCCAAATAAATCGATGACGCGCGTCTCGATTTACCATAGGGAAAATAACTAAATCTCCATCTATCCGAAAACGTTGAGAGATGCATTTTATGACCATTACGACAAAGGCGTTGATTGTGAATAATTCAATGAGTTTGTAAAAAGCGAATTGCTGACTTCTTGTCATGAACACGACTTGAACGTGTATGGAGATTTATCCCTAACAAAAACGTCCGAAATAAATCTAATGAAGAGTGGAAATGTGTTTGACCCAATTATTTACCGGTGGTGATATTTATTTTTTAAAACTCATTTTTCCATTGGGGTGGGGCTCTTCTACAAAAGATCCCAGGGTACTTATGAAAAAAATTTAGGAATCAATTTACTGGAGCAAATACAAAAAATATGAAAGAAAGGTCTTGCTAAATTAAAAGAATTTACTAAACGCAATGGATGCAAAAAAAAAAAAAAAAAAAAGAATTACACAATAATTCCTTGTGCTGGGTATTAATTTGAAAAAAGAATGCATTCAAAAGAATATTCCCTTAGTAACTCATTTACACAAACAAAACAAATAGCATTACTCGCGTAAATATGAATAAAACAAACTTTTCTTTTCTTTTTTTTTTTTGGAGGAGGAGGAAAAATGCACAAAAAAATTTAGTTTCATTTTTAATTTTTAAGAGGAAAAACCTGCAAAAATTCTTGGAATAAGTTCTTTCTTTCTTCAAATTCACGAAAACAGGATTAAAACAAAACTTTTTTTTCTCTCCTTTCGTGCAGAGGGAAAAAAAAAACTACAAAAGATAACTTTTTTCACGCGTACACAAAAACATGAATAACACTTTTTTTCTTTTTTCTTGAGGAAGAAAAAAATTGTAAAATTTCTTGAATAGGTTTTCCCGAGAAACGAGCGTGCTTGACAACCATTTGGATGAAAGGGTAACTTTTCGGAATAATGAATTGTGAAAAGATTCCTCCAAAGTGCATATGTTATTTTTTTAAATTATTAATAAATGACAAAAATCATAAAAAGTAAATAAATAATAAAACCAAATGTAGTTATTAATGGATGATCAGTAATAAACATTGATAAAAAAATACATAAAAAAGCAAAACAATTCATAAATTAAGTAGAGTCTATCATTCTGCAGTTTTACATTCCGTAGTTTCGAACAAAGATGGCGTCGAAGTCATCTTATCGTACATAATATCTGCCAATAAGTTGCTTCTCTTAGGCACGTGTTTAATGAATTTCTGTTAGAATTAATAATGACTGGGAAAATCGTGCTTCGTTGCACACGGCATATAGGTATTTCTTATCCTAATGTTGTATCAAATTACCCGGCGATATGTCTTCAAAGATTGATCCCCTTTCAAAGCCAAAAAGAACGTACCACCACATCACCACCAACGACGGTGAAGATGATGGATATTTTCTATCGAAGATACACAACAAACAATTCAGCTTATCGTCGTGGAAGAAGCGATACAAAATCATTCAAACCTAAAAGAGCAGTGATCCTTAATAAAGTTACACGTTATGAATACGAGAAGATTTTGTGTGGCGGTGACACCGAGGATGACCTTATGAATTGGGTAAGTGGAAATACGTGCGTGTATGACTCTGTACGATGGAAAATATATTTTTTAAGTTTGTTTGGGTTTCTTTAGAAATACTACAAATCATTCCTTTAAAAGCCAGAAATTCAATCCGTTATTATTCCCAGACCTTTACTTGAGCAGTTATTTTTAGTATAATTCTAGTAGTTTTCCAAAGAAACCAGTGGTGTCACTTTATCAGGTGAATCATTAAAAGCTTAAAGTGCAAATGTTTGAAGTTTTTTTTTTCCTTAGTTTGTTTACGTTTACTAAGAAAAAAAGAAATTAAATATAAGTAAAAGTTTGAATTTTTAAAAATTTACTTTATCTGTTTAGTTCGAAGATAGTTTTCTTTATTTTGTTAACCCAACTTTCTACATTTTAGATTATAATCTAGGAGAAAAAAAACTATTGCAAATCACCTATTAGTTAGAATAATTTATTGAATTATGAAAAAATTCTTAATTGCTTGTAATTTCTATTTTAATTTCTTACTTTTGTCATTCAAGCGACTTATTTTTATTTATCTTATCTTATTTTATTTTATTTATACTGTGTAGTTACCTCTTTTCCATTATCTAAAATGTTTCCTGTTACAAGCATTTCACCCGATTTTTTTAGAGTTAATTTTTCTTTCATCTCTTTGATAGTGTGAGCTTAATTAGAATTATCAGTAATGCCCACCAAATAGAAGTCCACTCGTTTGCAGGAAAGTTTATTTCGTTTACAAATCATATAGTTTTGTGACCTACTCGTAACTTAGTCCCCAAATATTACAGAACATCAAGCGTCAGGATGTGAATATGCCTTTGTTGGGTAAAGATTATCCAGTAAACAATAAGGGTATTTATTCTGTGACATCATCGGCACTTGTCATTGCTTGTTACCGGTATGCCTCGAGAGATAACTTGAGTTAAAGTTGGTGTTTTGGAGTAAGATAAAAGTTTAATAAATTTTAGAAAGAAATGTTAATGGAGGGAGATAATTCTGGAAAATTAAACAGCTATTTAGCACCAGTGGATACTAATTACCGGTATATTATCTAATGCGATAGAAACTATCATGTTTTATTTGTTTTACGATGGGAGTATGCTTTGATGGCTATAAAATAAAATAAAAACTCAGTGGACAAGCAAACTTATTGATTATTTAGAGCCAAATTTTTTAAAAAATCATCCGATAATAGACATTGCTATTTATTACGACTTAAGAATTACGCTTTTAGTAAGAATAAATGCGATTTCTGTTTTCTTTAAACTCTTAGCTGATCACTTCTTTAGAAAAATCGAAATTTATTTATTCATTAACCTTCGAATTTAACTATAATAGCTGTATAACATGGCGAAATAATCACTGAAAAAGAGAAAAACAATTCTTGACGAAGGGGAAAAACTCACGATTCGTCATTGCTTCTAGAAAGTCAAAGTTAAGGAAAAAAGGTTATTAAACTTCTTAAAACTGAAATATTCAATATTTTCGAGTCGAAGATTAAACAAAAAAAAAACAAAAAAAACCTGTTAGTTTCATATACCATATCATAAAAAATTAACAAAGTGCTTGTCGAGATTTTTGCACTCAAATTAAGCTTATTAAGCCAGTATTGAGGGAATGAAGTTTAGAATTTTTCAGTTTTTTTTTTTTTGTTTTTTTAATATAACCATCTCTTGTCATTTTTCTTTCATTTTTGTTTCTGCTTTTCTTTCATTTTTTTCTTCTTTTGTTTGTGTGTGTGTGTGTGTACCATAGAAGTTGATCTGGCACAATTCTGTTCTTACCAGCGTTTGACTAATGTATCTTTTGCATAATGAAAAGTAGTTTGTTTCTAAATAAGAATTCTTTTTGTTTGTCTCTCGTTTCTATTTTAAAAAACAAAAAAAAAAAAAACTGGTATGTAGGTT
Source organism: Sepioteuthis lessoniana (assembly GCA_963585895.1). NCBI lineage: Eukaryota > Metazoa > Mollusca > Cephalopoda > Myopsida > Loliginidae > Sepioteuthis > Sepioteuthis lessoniana. The sequence goes on from OY757907.1 coordinate 21,385,627, forward strand.
TGTTTAATAAAACTTGATCTTTTATGAAGATATGATTTTAAATCAAAAATGAATATTATTTTTCTTTGATGTAGAATTCATAGTTAGAAAAATTTAATATTTCAAGAAATCTTCAAAACTAGACATGATATATAAATGATAAATCTTGTTTTTCTAATGAAGATTATATAAGATTTCGATAAATGTTATGGAGTTCCTTAATTACCTATCCTATGATATGTCATAATTTTATAATAAAATATAAATATTGGATGAGAATTTAGAATCCATGTAATTCATTGACAGTAACTACTCATCTAATAACAGGATTGCTTGCTATGAACCGATGATTAACAGTTTAATCTTGCAAACCTTTGTAAGTCATTTAGATGCAATAATAATGGAGTCTTGTGTCAGGCTAAGCCAAATAAATATCTTATTTCATGTTATATTTGTGTTTGAATTGTTTTCTCTCTAGCCACTTTTATTTTAGACATTCTCAATTAAAAAAAAAACTTTTATATACTGTTAGTTTTACTATTAATGAGAAAATATACACTTGAATGTTAAAGTTAAAAAATTAGGACATTGTTATAAAGCCTCAGCTTGTTTAAAATTTGTTATTTAAAACAGTCATGTTTTCAATTATCTCTAGCACCATACCTATTAAAATGATGCCACTGTTTATATATGGATCTGCGTAGAATCTGCGGACTTAGGGATATGTTACCCAAAAAAATATATTAATACAAGGTGCATTTTATATATGTATGTAATTATTAATATTTAGCCATTTGTTTATATTGCATAAAACTGTTGGTCAGAAGTTTTTAAATTTTAAAAATTTTAATTAAAAAAAGAATGCATTAAAGATCATGTTCTGTTTGGGATGATATTTTAGTATATATCATCGTTATTTGCAAGTTGGAAGTTTTTAATTTTAAAGATGTTTGAAACAACTACTTTAACCCATTAACCTTTTATTAGCATAATAATTAAGTTTAGAATATTCACTGATATGTTAAGAATATTTCATCATTACTCTATGCATAGTATATTACACTATGTAATTAATCAGGTGACATGCAATTATTACAAAACTAATCTAGTGAGTTCAATAAATAGGATTATAACAACTGATTAGGAATGAATGAAATATCTGCAAGGACTAATGATGACTTTTATCTTTCAAAATATATATATATTCAGTTATGCATGAATATAGCCATTTATAGACAAGACAAGTTGGAAAGCAAGAAAAAAAAAGAAGAAACAGGAGCTAATTTAATTGCATGAGTTCCAAATAAAAAACTTTAAAAAATTTTATCTATATAAAAACTTATTAAAGACAAAAAAACTTAAAAAAAAAAATGTCCACATTCACAAATTCAGTTATGCATAAATATAGCCATTTATAGACAAGACAAGTCGAAAAGCAGGAAAAAAATATATATACACACACACACACACACACACACACACACACACGGTATCGACTATTATAAATCAATGTTGCTAAATATGTATTTGTCAAAGAATTTAGTGTTCATACATTCTTTTGTATTAAATTTGCATGTGGGATATTTTATATCTATTTCAATGTCTTGGACATTTTTTTTCTTTATTTTCAGTTGAAAGAAAAAAATTCTGATTACCATGGTTTACTTCATCGGCATCACATTCACTATCAAGGTGTGAAAAATTTATCAACTACACTAACGTAAGTATTGTTTTTCTTATTTCTATTAGTCTATTACTAATAGATTCTGAATTCCCTATGGATTTACTTTTAATGTATTCCTATATTTGCAGAGTTTATATCATCTTTAATATCATTAAACCATAATTGTTCATTCTTAATAATTCTAATAAAGTTGAAATATTAATATCTAGAACCAAGAACTACTGACAGAATTAGCAGACCACAGCAACAGTGGATTAAAGATGAGAATAATTAATTTTCTGTCAGTAAATACATAAATGCCTAGGATTTTGTGTAATATAGATCTCATGACAATTATCTTCTGTTATGTTTATTCATCTAAAACCCTTTTGTTTTTTAGTTGCACCTACTACAATAACAAAACCATCTTTATTTACAATTGTCATTTGTAAGTTGATAAAAATGACAAAAAGATAGTCTTGATTATTATGAATGCAAAATAGTCCTTTTATCATTATAAAAGGAAATTGTTTCATGTTGCATAACTTTTGTAGATGTCCTTATTTCAGAAACTCACTCACCTTTGCTTTGGTAAATAATCCAAATGCACAAGATTCGTTTGAATGTATAATCAAACACTTAGTTTTAACAAATAAACAATGTTATGTAATTCTACTTATCACATTTGTTTGTTGGGGTTACTTCATATAGAGCTAGCACAGTTAGCTGGGGCTGTAGAATATATCAACTGTATCTCTCTAACAAGTGTCCTAAACCATCTAATGGTGAGGCTCCTGTCCTGAAGATTTGGAGAATGTGCAGTACTCCTTCATTGTTATTTCAGGTCCACTCTGACCCATTAGAATCCAATAGAATTATTCAATCATTTATTATACTTGAAACCATTTAACAGTGTGCAAATAAATGATTATTAAATTGAACTATTAATATTACATAGCAATACTTAAAACTATTTAACTGTGTGCAAACAAATGAATAATGTTGTGTAGAATTATTAGTGTTGAATAACAATACTTGAAAGCATTTACTGCTCTGGGTATGATATTAAACTACCACTCTATGGTGAGGTTTCAGTCTTGAAGTTTGGGGAATGTCAAGTACTCTGGCATCATCATTACTCTTAGGTCCACTCTGACACAGAGTGGTAGTATCTGTTAGGGTCCCATCTGGGGGTCAAACAGTAATATTTAATCATTTATTAGTAAATCATTTCACTGTGAGTAAACAAATGAGCTCTGGTTAATTTTAAAAATAATGTTACCTCCAAACTATTCATTAATAAATCATATATGATATATGTGTAAATAGGATTTTGCATTTTATAACCTACAAGGGTTGATTTGCCATAAGACACAACCAACCAACCAAAAGATAACAATATTTATATCATCTGACTTTAATGGGTAATTTTTTATTAATTTAAGAAGACTATTTTGATGTTGGAATAAAAAGTAACTAATGTAAGTATGAATATTTTAAAGTTTATCTTAGCTGAAGGTCATCTTTGAAAGCTAATTTGGCTTGATATTTAAGAGAAGTAATGTAGGCATTTAGATGAAACAAAGACCATGTATTAAGACTTGAGATTTTTAGTTTGGTTTTATGGCATATCAACCATTATAAGTTATTCAATGCCAAATCTGTTTTTATACATATAAACAGCTCTATTTCAAACAATTCAGTTTAGCATAAGTACACAGCTTAGTTCTATTTGACCCATTCATAGGACCTTATCAGGTGCTACCACTCCGGGCTGGAGTGGACCTGGAAGTGATGGCAATAACGGAGTACTCCGCATTCCCCAAAGTTCCAACATTACTGGATCCTTACCATTTGATTGTTTAGTGTCATATCCAGGACAATCATTGGGAGTGTCTTACTCCTCTGCAGAGATGCAGTTGGTATATTCTACAGCCCTAGCTGACTGGATCCATACTGAAACTTTATTATCATCAGAAAAGATTTTGCATTCAAAACTGGGATATATTTAAATGTGCTATTCAAATTAGGTACACTTTAAAGATTGAAAGAGTGCTATAATAAAACTGTGAAATACTATAAAAAAAAGTATTCATAACATTGAATTAGTTGATAAGCTTTTTTATTTCCTTTCATGAGTTTCAAATATAACAAGACAAAATAGATTTTCCTAAGTAGTTTTGTAATTATATATGTTCATTAGATGGGAAGTTAGAAATTGTTCATATTAAAATTGAAGACATTTCTTAGTTAAAGTTCCATTTAGAAGACTTCTAAAGTAAACTTTTGACTTTTGTAATTAGTACTTAAATTTTAGATTATTTCAAGTTATCAATAATTATTTAGAGATATATTTTTGAACAACATTAAGTGTAATGAGGTGCTTCATATATTCAATAGATTACATCATTAATTTTATGTGTTTTACAAATAAACTTTGTCAAAATATTATTTATAGTTGCTTATTTAAACATTGCCTTTTGACTTTCACTCAATGTAGAATCACTATTGTCTATAGAATTTGTTATGATTAATTACAAATGCTGATTATCACTTTAGTTAATTCTTAAACTATCATTAGTAGATGGATAAGAGTGCAACCAAGTCAAGGGGAATGACTCTATAATTAGAATTTAAAAACCTGTAGTTATCTCCCTTAGACTTTATTTATTTATTTGTTTTAGATTATTTGACATCAGACTGGACTGGAGATTTTATCCTCCCAGAAAAAATTATGCTCTGGTGTACTGCCTTTGCAAACACACAAACATAAAGACATCAGATCATTATAAAAGAAATTACTTGATGCTTTTTATTAATTCATTTTAAAGTATAAGATAATATATTCAGTTTTCTGTATATTGGTTTCTATATAAGAAATGAAAGAAATGTGAAAATTCATATTTTGAAAATCTTTCAAAATGTTTCAGACATATCATCTTGCTTTATCAAATTAAATGAAATAATAAACTTGTGAAGTTGTGTACAGTGGGTAAAAAATGTGAAGAGTATTTGATCTAAAATCTTGGTTTACTCATTAAAATCATCATCTATTTTTATATTTTTGTAACACTCACATGTGCATAAAAAGAAGAAATAATTGACTGACAACTTAATAAAAGCATAAGTATTTCATTCCATCCAAAATTAATACATTAACAGAAAATAAGACAAACAAAAGATTTTTTTCCATAACACTACAGTTTTGTCTAGAACAATAACAGAATTGTTTTTAACTAAGAGTGTACCAGCCAAGCTATCACTGAAGTCTTTCTCTTGCTAAAGTCTATACCTCAAAGAAGTCCACTCTAACAATACAGTACCTCTATTTATGTTATATAGTCATTTATACGTTCATGCAGCATCACAACGACACAATATCATAGACAGACGCATGAATAAACGACGCAAGGTCAAAAACGCAAGAAGGAAGGAAGCAGGAAGACTTCTTTATAACATATTTACCTCTCACTTTATTTGTAAGGTTTGCGTGTGAGAGGATGCCGGAGACCGAACATAAACTTGATATTTTGACCCCACTGTTATGACCGTCACGTTGTGTCTTTATTGTTCTCCTGATGTTCAACCAGAGGCCTTGGGGTCCACTCCATCGGGGCTTTTCCGAGAGCCCCCTCGGTCGGGTGTGGCCTTCCCTACCACATCTGGTCTCTACTGTCTGGAATTCGACTGGCAACTGCATCGGGGGTTTCCGAGGTCCCCCCTCGGTCGGGTGTGGCCTTCCCTACCACATCTCGTCTCTAACCCTCTGGGAGTCTGCTGGCAACTGCTCTGGGACCCAAACTCAACTGAGTTAAATAATAACTCAACGCCCACACGATCGCCTACTGGATCTTTGAATCGGATGTTTAATCGTCATCAAGCGGAAATAACTGTCATGCAGTTCAGAGGTTACTCTCTTCCGGTGCATGACTGTAATGGCACAATGAGACCTTCACCTTGTCCCATATCATAAGCCTTAATCCGCCCACGCGATCTCTTTCGATTACTGGCCATTGGAATGTGTTACTTCCTTCCGGTGTATCACCTAGGAATAGCATTTTTGGGGCTGGGTCGAAGGTCAAAATATAACACTTATACTATCTAGAGGTTTGCCATTTTTGTTTGTTGGCAATCAGTGTTCAAATGCTAATCTCTCACTTTATTCCTATATGACACATATACTTAAAAAAAAGTTCTATTGACTATAAAGATGCTGATCTGCCTACAAATTCATGTATTGTACACATTAAAATTCATTTATTTCTGTGTTACAGGCCCATTTATGGAAAAAGTAATTTTCAGTATTGGTTTGAAAAAGATAATGTGTGTTTCTTTGTCATTCATAGCACTAAACAAGTAAGAATCCCTATCAGATAAAAATTAGTTTTATTACCTTTTACATTTGATAGCCTATAGGATTTGCATTATTGAAATATAAACAAGCTCACATTGACTATTACTTGTTTTTCTTTTCTTTTTCTAGCTTGTAACTTACCAAGACTCTTAACATTATATGTGCAGGAAACATATTGAAAAATTTGGATTGTAATTAATATTAAGGAATTCTTTAATGATCAAATCACTACTGGAACAGACAATGATATTAAGTGATGAGACTCTCAATTGATAAGTTATTTTGTTAGCAGGATTAAAGAGATCATAGCAGGGTTTCTCTTTTAAGTAACATTATCATCATCCAATTCATATCAAATTATCCTCTCTGTTTATTACTTCATGACAATAGTTTCATCAATATTCATCTCAAATCTGGTGAGTCTCCATGGCATAAGGACTAAAGTTCTGGACTGCAACCTCAAAGGAAGTGAGTTCAAACTCCAGTTATGCTATTAAGTTCCCTTTTTGATTACTCTTTGGAAAAGTATGAGTCCCTCATACTCCCTATTATAGGTTAAGTAGTGTCACTGCTGCTCTTCTACAAGGATGGCTTTGGTATTATAAAACCTACAAAGAAAACAGCCAAAATCAATCATCTCAAATCTAACTTGCTATTTCAGTTCATATCTTCTGTATATCAATACCATTGAAACTCCCTAACTATCTTTTTGTTCTTGGAATTTGGCATATGTCTTACTAAGTAGAGAAGTAAAGATAGATTAAGCTAAGCACCCCCACCCCACCCGAGACCTATGTTTTTACTATATAGGTCAGCAAGTGAACCAGTTTAGTACATTATTTCTCCTGTAATGATTCACCTCAATATTTCTCTCTGGCAACAGCTCTCCACCATCCTCTCTCATTTACAACACCTGTATTAAAATTCTATCTAACAATTGTTATTTTTTCTCTTTGTAAAATTTAACTAGTCTTAAAAAAACAAGCATGCATACCTAAAATTTCTATGATCAGATGTCATATTAATAGAGTGCAGTGATTGACTATAAATATCAACACTTATTCACTTGTTCAAATTCTAAAAGCTGTTTTTGTTTTTTTCTTCTCTATTTTTAAATTCTAAAACTTTTAAGATTGAAGTAATTATTTTCTGAATATAACATTTTCTTAGTAATCTAACACTAAAATTTCAGAAACTACTGATTAATTAATGGCGCTACTTTTATTTCCCCTGACACCATAGCACAGGTTTACCGGTATACAGATCACTCTCAGATGAGAGAGGATAAATTTTGGTTTGGTTGTTAAAGGTTGAAATAATCTAAATAAAGTTAAGACAGTAGAAATTTTTCAAATAATGTTTATCATTGCCAACTTAAAAAAATTAAAGATTCTATTTCTATACCACTCCTAGATTTAAAAAAAAAGTTTTTATCAGTCAAAAGTAAAAAAAAGTTTTATATTAGATATAAAAACCAATCTAATGTTTCTATTACAATTAAACATGATTTTTAACTGTGAAATTAGATGTAAATCAGATATATTAATAACAGTTGAATTCAGAAAATATTTTCAACTTCTTTATATTGTCATTATCTGCCTACTTTTGTATTGGAGAGGGAGTATACCAAATGTCATGAAACCTAATCCATGTGTATATTCTTTGGGCTACATACATCAGCAGATAACCTGAATTAAAACAATAATTATAACTCAAAACCCTCTCTGATGATTTCATTTGACACTTATCCAAGTTAATCTTTTTTTTTCTTCAGTATAGTGATTCTGTTTGATTTATTTAATTTATTTTATTTCTATTATATATAAGTAAATATTGTATAATTAACTGAAATGAGTTCAGCTTTGTAAATTGAATAATTACAATATATGAGTTTGTTTCTTAAAAAAAATCACTTTAGTAACAACACAGTATATTTGCTGGTTTTCTCTCCAGTTACTTTTTTTCTTTGTTTTCTTTAACTATTTTTAACATAAGTTGTAATTTCCCCACCTTTTTTTTTTTTTTTTTTTTTTTAAATTAAAAATGATTTCTTTTTTGCAAGGTAGGTGTTCTTTTTCTTTGATTCTGTTCAAACAACAACAATATAAACTACTTTTTTACATATTAAAGTTAAAATTTATTGAGTTCAGTAAATTTTTTTTTCAATTTTTGTACAATGTCTTTTATAAGATGTGGATTTGTTATTGGTCACTTTCTTCATCTACACCTATATTCATACAATATCATCTGAAGATTATTCACTTAATATTAGAAAATCTTTTCACATTAATCTTTTAATAACTTTTTTTCCAGTTTATTGCAAAAACTTTTTTATGAAGGCAGGGGGAATGCAAGTCTCCTGAATTTTAAAAATTTAGATAATAAAAAAATTTGTGGAAGATTTACCAAACGTACATCCATTTAAAATCTGCAAAGTTCTTTGTTTTCTGCTCCTTTCTTACAACTTTGACAAACACCCAAATTTTTTTAGCTTAACCTTAGAATTAATCCAAGAAGAAATGTGCATATATAATTTAATCCTCTGAAAATAAAAGTGATTTGAATTGAATTTCTTTTAGAAAACTTTAGATACATTTGTTTGGTTATGCATGATCTAACAAATACTTTTAGTTACAACAAAACATGAATTTTGCAGACATGCATGTACATATAAATTAGTGTTTCATTTAGATTTGTGATATTTGCTTCTAGAGAAAGACATAAATTATAAAGATAAAAACAGAAGAATTATTTTTTGTTTATTAAGATTTACAATTTTTTAAAGTATATTTTAAATTTTCTTTTTTTATTGAAAAATGTCAATATCTGCATGCTTTTTTTCCCCCCACTTAAAAACATTTATATTTCTTACATATATTCATTTTATTAAATAGTTTTCACTATTACTGTGAGAAATTCCCTAGATTTTTTTCAAAATAAATTTATTTTTTTTATGAACAACTCCTCCTTCCAAATGAAATACAATTTAATTTTTAAAGATGATTTGACTATAATTCTAAGGAATTTCAGAAATTTTTGAAAAACAGTGCCACCATACAATTTGTGTGGAATTAACTTTAATGTTAACTTGGTTTAAAAGAATAATTTTAATCTTTTTAAAAAGCATTTCTAAGAATTGGAAAGAAACTATCTGTAAAAAGTGATGCGTTGTTCATGGTATATACAAACTTATTAAAATAATGTCTTATTTAATGCAAAGGGGCAGTTTTAAGGTTTTTAAAATCATCACTCAAATTTGTCCATTTATAATTCTACTTTCAGGTTTCTTGCTTGCCTTTCATCCGTTTGTTTGTGTTTTGTTTTTTTTTCCTCTACTTGCAGATTGGTGTTTGTCGAGAGCAAGTGCGTTTGAAGAAAACGGCTTTCTCTCAAGTAGGTAGGACTTGAATTAATGATCTACGTTAATTAGTCCTTACACACTTTTGGCCTTGTTCCTTATCTCACTACATTTTTTTTTTTTTTTTCTTTTCTGATTGGCCTGAATGTAAACAAAAATAGAATTTTAAAAATCAACTTAATGTTAATTTGTTAAATTGCTATATGATCTCTTATCATTTTTATTCATTATTTATTTGTTCTTTTTAAGTTTAATTAAATGTATGTACAACTTGTAATAGTTAAGATTTTTAAAAATATTGTTTTAAAAATGTTTGCAAGATATTTTGCTAAGGACAGTCAAATGTCTTTCATTTCTTTGACAAAATTTTATAATTTTTGAATCATCTTTCTGTGAACATTCCATTTTTTTTTTTTTTTTTTTTTTTTTTTTTTCTAATTGATGATTTTTAATAATTCTCAAATTAATACAAAATAACATGACATAAAAGAAACACATTGGTAATTTTAGTCTTGAATATTTAAAAGCTGATTTTTTTTTTTTTTTTTTTTTTTTTTTTTAACTATAAATTGGCAATAGAATAAAAAAAATGGTATTTGTTTAGTGCTTTTTCCATTATAAGATGGTTTGACTTGATAATGAAATTCTAGCAGCTATGACATTAACTGGGACACATACTGGACTTCTGATTTCTACTTCATTGGTTATCATTGTTTATTTTTAGGTATCCAAATCACGCTTGGGTATTTAATGTCTCTTACATTCAGATTAATATATTTTAAACTGTAAAATCCTACCATAAATATATATGTTGTTTTTGTCAACCTTAGCTACCAAACTAACTTTTTTTTTCCTTGCATAAAAATAAATGTTGATGTTTTTGACATATCTTCTATTTTGACAATAATGGATATAAATTTATACTGAAATTGATGCAATAAATGACTTATTTTCTTGATAATTTCTGGAATGAAATATTTGGTTATATTGATATAAGGAATTTTCCTGTCTGATCCTTTGTCAGTTAGTTGAATATATTATCATTATTAGCTCAACAAAATTCAGAGCAAAAATTATTTATCCCACCACTATTTTTAAATCCTGCCTAACTTTAAAAATAAATCTTATTTTCTATAAAATACTCTAGAATATTTGTAGTAGAACTTTTATGCTAGATTTATATAAATAGTAGTTTTACATATGTCTAGAAATGATTGGATTTGAGGTTTCAATTTGAAAGTTTTCCTGATTGTTTAATTTTTAAACAACTTTTATCTTTTTTTTTTTTTTTTCCTCCAAGTCAATCATTTCTGTTTGTACTTTCACGTGTTTATCTTTTGTTCAAGTCATTTACTAGCTTTCTTTATAAAATGAATGTAGAAAATGTATATAAATTTTGGTTGCAAAAAATGCGGGTTTTTAATTTAAAAAGATATTTTACGTGTATACATTTTGGAGTAAATGGCTATGCTAAAAAGAACAGAGATCTACAGAATGAAATACTGTGAGCTGTTGTATGTGGTGTAGTAAAAAATATTATGCTTTTAGGGTAGTTTTTATGTTGCTATTGTAAGTCATTCTTATTCAAAAGTGCTTAAAAATATATCTCCATTTAATGTTTGTGCCAGACTTGACAAAAAAAGATTAAATGCTGTGACATATGCAATTAGATGGGTGGGAACTAAAAACTTAAATGTACTTGAAAAATTGTGTGTGTGTGTGTGTGTGTGTGTGTGTGTGTGTGTGTGTGTGTGTGTGTGTATACCGGCTCATTGGCCTAATGGATAGAGTGTTTGCCAATGGTCCAGGAGACCTGGGTTCAATCCCTGGTTGAGTCATACCAAAGACTTTAAAAATGGTTCTTGATACCTCCTTGCTTAACTCTCAGCAATATAAGGTACGTATCAAGGGTAAAGTGGAGCAATCCAGGGAAAGGAGTAGCACCCTCCCCTACACCTCTGTGTAGTAGCTATTGAAAAGGGAGCCTTCTGGTCGCCCTCAATTACAGTTGCCAACTTTTTATATATTTGTGAGTGTGTGTCAATTCAATGTCTTTCTATTTTTGCTTTGTACAATTTGTTTCTAAAAAATCTGATCTTAATTCTTAGCCTTGATTTTTTTTTTTTTTTTTTTTTTTTTTTTTTTTGGTCTATTTTCTTTAACTTTTTTTCACTACTACTTTGTAGTTGATATCAAGTATTGTTTAAGGATAGAAAACCTATGTTTGAGATCTTGTAGTTTTATAGGATCTCTAATTTAGTTGTTTCAAGATTGATCATTCATCATTTCCTCTGTGTAATAAACTCATTTTAACTCATCCTATTCTCTATCAAAGGTTATTTGAAGAATTTCTTTTAGCATTTGATTTAAGTAATGAGTCTCTTTCATGGTTACTTATTAGACAATATCTTCATGATACTCTTGGATATTATTATCTCAAAAAATTTTATTTACATCCCTCTAGATATGATTAAAGTTACATATTAATAGTTTACTGATTTCAGAGTAGATGGATGACTTTATCAGTAATGCAAAATAATACCTTTATTATGGTAAAATGCATTGATAACAAAATAACTGTTTTTTCAATATATTGTTTCTTTAAAATATGACTTGTTAAATCACTTCATAAAGAAACTAGTAAACCATCTTATTTGTTTGTTACATGTGCAGAACTATTTCGATAAAGGAGTTGAATTTCTGAAGAGCAATATAGAATTCATACAAAGAAATGACAAGTTAGGTCTAGCATAATTTTATTTACTAGTCACATTAATCTCTCCATTCTTTTTTTTTTTTTTTTTGTATATTCATGATCATGATCCTGAACTTGAATCATGAAATTATTGGGTGTTCAGAAAGTAATAATATTTTTAAGGAGATAAAAGTGGATGCAGATGTTATTAATTTCAATTAAGTGACATAATCACTGTTTTTAATAATTGTACTACTCAAATAAGGAGGTAATTTTTTTCCATTTAAGATTTTGGAACTATCAATAAAAAAGGGATTGATTTTAATGGCATATCAATCTGTTTTGGGCTATTTTATGCCTATAGGTTAGGGAATCATTTTCATTGTACATTCATATTTACTTTTTTTGTGTTGCTGTTTCTAAAGAGTTTTTCTTCTTTTTTTGCTTTTTGCACAAGGTCGTATCAAATACAAATATCTTTTAAACAAATCTATTTGAGCCATAGATGGGACCCTAACAGGTGCTACCACTCTGTCAGAGTGGACCTGGGAGTAATATCAATGAAAGGGTACTCCACACTCCCTAAAGATCCAAAACTGGTGCCTCATCATCAGATCCAGGACACTTCTACAGAGCATAAAGTCAGTGTTTTCTAAGCCCTACTGACAAGGTAATATGACAAGAGCTGAGAAGACCTGTTTTTTTTTTATATCTGAATGTCCTGACTCTAAGAAAATATTCTTGTCATATAAAACAAATTATAATTCAAAACTGGTAGATTTGCTGTGTTAGGAGGGAGAAGATTTGTATAAAATTTCTCTACCCTATGATTTTAATTTGGGTTTGTTTTGCTAAGTGAGGCTTTATTTATATAGTGAAGGATAATACCGTATCTTTGACCAAAGATGCATATTCTTAATATCATGCACCTTTGAGTTATTGGCAAAAGTCTTTGGTAATAATTTTTTTCAGATTACAGTTATTCATAGTGGACAATACCTGTCATGATTCATTCCGATGCATAGCAATGTTTTCTGTGGATGAAGTCTTTATCATTGGGATCATTTTTGACACAGGATGGTAACTATTGCTTTGTTATTAACATACACTACCAATTTCTCATTTTTGTTACAATCCAATAAAGTAAAAAGGGTTTTATTTCTGCTCTTCAGACTGTTGTTCATGGTTGAACATAGTAGAGATAATAATTCATGGAGAATCAAAATTCTTTACTTAGATTTCCTCCCATTTTAGAAGTTGAACATGTCTTTATATTAAGTTATTGATGCTTTGATGCGGACTTGTTTCAACAGTCAAATTGGTTAGTCTTTCAGATTCTCTTTTTTCTTTTCCTAACCATCTGGCATTTCAGTTCACTCCACCTGTGTACATAATAAAATTATTCATTGACTGTTTATTTAGTCTTGATGAAATTTATACAGCTTAGTTTGTTTCTTGTGAAGTTAAATATTGCCAAAAATTAAAAAAAAAAAACAATACATAGCCTGATGAAATAGATGTGAAATTAAGTTTCATTGTTTATTATCTAATTCATTTTATGGTTGGTTGGTTGTTTCAAAATTTGCTTGTTCAAATTCAATATTACTTTTCAAATAAAGTAACATTTACCTATTTAATTAACTCTATAGTTATGAAAGGTTCATATTTGGCTAAAACACTGGGAAGAAAAAACAGTTGAGCATTGATAATCAATAATAATTTCATTTTTAAATCATAGACAGGCTTCAAGGATGAAATTTTATGTTAATTATCTGATAAAAAAATACACACATGAAACTTAGAATTTTATTTTTAAAGAAATTTGCTGGTGTTAATAGTTTTGTTATACAGAATCTTTTAAATGATTGTTTCCTGGCATATAGTTTTTATTTATTTATTTTTATTTTTTTTTTAATGTTTCAAATAATCACTCTTAATGTCACAGAATGATGATTATGGTAAAAAGTAGATCTATTGTCACTAGTACCCCATTCCCTTTTATTGTCGAGACAAACCTAGAATGAAATGAGTGAAAGTAAAGTATAAGAATGAAACAAAATTTGAAGTAACAATATCTATGTGAAGATTAAAGTTACAATCAGACATACTGATATTAAACATTAGCCTCATTGTTTTGGTTCATAAAGCAATTCACAAGAAATTGTTAAAAGAATGATATCTAATTATAAACTGAATTTCACTATTGCATTTTCTCATTTAGTATTTTTATTTATATATGCAGAAGAAACTTTATGCCAACTTAACTTCAAATTATTCAAAGATTAAAGACATAATTGCTTTAAGTTGAAAAATTGTTGTCCCTGGAATGTTAAATGTTTCTGTGGATGGCCATATACCTTTCCCCACAAATGTTTATCAACTCTCAGAACTGAATCAAATGGAATAAAAGATTTAATTAAATCAGTTTTTAAAATTTAGTTGCCCTACTTGATTTAAAAAAAAAAGTTACTAAAATTTAAGATTAGGGAAAAATTTCTTAATGCAACTCTTTAGTGAAAACAAACATTATCAATGAAGTTTTCAATGATGAGTTTCTTGAATGAGAGATGAAAATATACAGAAAATGAATCTTTAAACCGTTAAAAGCTATCCATTCCAAAATATTTGGTAAACATGCTGATCAGTGAAGTTTGGATATTTAAATGTTTAAATTTAGTCCGAAGGAATTAATAACATTTAACAAATTAGACCAATAAAAGGTTTATTTGATATGGTTGTACTCTTTACTTTTTAAGTTTTACAATTTCGACATAATTTTTTGGATGATGATTAACTTGAATGAAAATAAGGGTATTCATGTTAACATGTATAAATCTACGGATGTTAAATCAGCTCAAAACGTCAAACAAAGCATTCAAAAAATAGTTTGTTTTTATTGCTTTAAAAGGTATAATTAAACATACTGATAAAAGAATAAAGTTGATGATGAAAGTAAATGTTTGTCTTTATCCCACTCTTGATTAGAAACTCATTATTCTATTATATCATGATAACCATTTTTCTCATACCTTACTTGATGAGTTCATAGATCGGCTGGAAGTCTGATAAAGACATCCATTTATTTTCATGGTTGAATTAACATGTTTGATGTTATACATTTTTTCATTTCTAATTGGTCTTTGTCCCACATTGTAAAAATTTAAAACTTTTTGGCAAATAATTTTGGTTGCTTTTCATTTCATATAATTTCCTTTACTCAGGGAATTTGTCAGATTTTTTATGGGTTTAGATATTTGGGTTCTATCTCCTGCAACTATACAAATACAATGGTTAAATAATGGTCTCTGACTATCCTATATATATATATATATATATATATATATATATAGAGTGTGTGTTTGTGTATTTTACAATTGTTGAAACAAGTTAGTGGCTTCTCAGATCTCCCCTGTTGACTTTATTTTCTTTTTTCAGGTTATTGCTGGGAAATAGTTAACATTTTGATATATTCAACCAAATATATCAAAATTATGCCTTGGACAATATTGCAGAAGAAATTTTATGTGAAAACTTTCAAAAATTGTTCAAGCAAGATACAGAAGTTTAATTTCAACACATTTCCAAACAGGAGTCAGATTTCCAAGTTGATCAAGAACTTTGAAGTTCATGGCATTTGTGAAGATCATACGGCAATGGGTTCCTCACCATCTAGGTCTCTGATAACAATCTGAACATCCAAGAATGTCACCAGGGTTCAAGAGTCAGTCTAGGTCTTTGCACTGAAGGAATCTCTGTATCTTCTGTTCAGCATGGATCAAACACCAACTGGCCAGGGCTGATAGAGAAAAGAGGGTTGCCATGTGCTGGTGGCTTTTGCAGAAGGATGATGTTGGGGAATTCTTAAATGATGTTTGTTTTTTGAATGAAACCCACTTGCTCTTGAATGGTCATATTAACTCCAAGAACTGGGTGTTTTGGGTCAGAGAGAACCCTCTCAGAGTTGTCAGACACATGGGTTGTCGTCTCAAAGTATGTCACCATTTAACCATTTTCTTTGAAGATGATTGGGGTTAAGTAATAAAAGTGACAAAAGAGTGTTGCATTCCAGTGCTTGAGCCGTTCTGGGAAGACCTTGATCCTTGATAAGGAGAAACAGTAGTTCCAGCAGGATGATGCTCCTCCTTATGCTACTAATGTTACCATATCTTGACTCTGAAAAGTTTGGGAAGCGTCTCATCAGTTGTAAAGCTAAAGTGGAATGGTCACGTCACTCGTTTGACCTTAATCCCTCAGATTTCTTCCTCTGGGAGTTCCTTAAGGACAACATCAACCAGGACAACACTTGTACAATTGCTGCATTGTGAAGGCAACCATCACTGATAAGATTCAAGCAATCACTCAGGAGTAATGTGCACATTATCAGCAACTTAACACGCCACATTTAACCGTGCCTTCAACTTAATGGAAGACATTTAGAGCATGTGCTCTAAGGCTCCTCTTGATATTTTTGGTTCATGTTTGAGACTAATTGTTTGCAAATCCTAAAATATTATCCTTTTACCTTTTTTATTAAATATAATTTCCATTATTCTGTCATTTGTGGTCTTTGATTTGTGCTAGATCATTTTGTTTTAAAAATGGTGAAACATCCTACACACACACACACACACACACACACACACACACACACACACACACACACACACACACACACACACACGTTATGTTCTTTGTTTTAATCATCTATGTGATGATGTTGATATCATTGAATCCATTGGATTTATGCTGTAGATAGCATTATCTCAAAGAAAATCAAAACAAAGGATAGGTAACTTATGTACATGTATGATAGAAAGTCAGAGGCCATTTTGCTATTGTATTAATGTAATAGTTTAAATCTGTTAATTTCAATTTTGACAAATTCCCTGAGTTCTTCTGAAGGATCTAAAATTCTACACAAATTTTTTTTATGAAGCAGTACAAGTCAGAAGTACCAATAACTTGATATATGTTCCTGCTGTGTCAAGTTTACTAAAAATAAGTTTTGGAGAAACATATAGTTTGAGTAATTGTTGCCACGTTTTTTCTTTTGGCGGGGAGTGGGGGGAGTATTGAAAATTGCTTATAATAGAATTATGTAGATTTTCATGTTATCTATGTTGAAAAATATCTACATTTTCATAATATGAATGTTAAACAAATGTTTAAAAGAAATATCATAGGTACCTCTATGAACTTTTGAAAACAAATGATAAATTTTTAGAAACAAATTACAATATTTGAATAACTTGTTTTGATATTTTAATCTTGTTTTTAATTGGTAGATAATAGCATAATGTTAATAACAAAAAAAAAAAAACGGTTTTAGTACTGAAATAAGATTTTTGACTGTTTTCTGATATTGTTTAAATTATATTTATTACTGAATTTCCAATGAAATGCTAAATTATCTTCTGCAAATCTTGATTCATTGTGGCCTTCCTCTTGTTGATCTTGGGGAAAGCAGCGATCAAATGTAGTATTGGCTGAGGAATAAACAGACTTCAGTTCAAAGACTTAAAATTAAAACACACAATGAAAACTGTTTGCAATTAATATCAATAATTAATCTAGACTTACCGAGCCTATGAAATATATACATAATTGCACAAATACCTAATAAAATTAATGAAATATAACCTTAAAATCTTGTATAATCATAATTTGAACAAAATAATTTGTTAAAAGCAATAACTTTTAATTCTTTTTCTTACATATTGACAATTCATATCTTCTCTTCGTTCATCTTTTCACCTTTTCTTTTTTCATGCCAGTATATCTAACTTTCCCTCTCTGATTTTGTTAAAATATTCAATAAAAGCAACCAACACCACATGCATATTTCTAACTGGAAATGTGACACACATGATCAATAGGTACATTGTTACAAATTAATGTTGAGAAATTGGTTTATTTTCTTATTCTACGAACAAAAGTAGATAATAATAGCAATTTTGATTTTGGGATGATTTGCATTTCCTTTGGGACAGTTAAATTTGTTTTTCTGGGCAGTTTTGTATGATTATGAAAAAAAAACAAGTTTGGATCTGTTGGTCTAAAGAATAATTTTTTTATTCAATAGATGACTTATATTTAGAGATTGATTCAGCCCATTTGGCATCTTTTGACAATATTCATTGAAAAAATACCTATGAAATTTTCACAATATTTGTTTAAAAATGTTATACAACATGTTTTTATCACCCATTGATTTCTTATAGTTCAAAATTCTTTTACAATTTTTTTCCACAAAGTCTGGTTAAAAATTTTTTTTTTTCCTTTTGTCTATAGTCTTTATTCATTTTCTTTTGTTTTTTCTTCTACAGAGAACTTGGGATTGAATATAAAATAGTTCAACGCTTTGACTTTGATTTGGATCTTATTAACTGGGCAGATGTGGTCATTTCTGCTGGTGGTGATGGGACCTTTCTTTCTGCTGCCAGTAAAATCAAAAACAGAGACAAACCTCTCATTGGTATTAACACAGATCCTGCTAGGTGAGAATCTTCTTTTTCTGAACAAACTTTGAAATTCATTTTAATCGCTTTGCTGAATGAATTAATAACAATCAACTTATTGCTATTATTAACTTATAAGTCCTCTGAAGATTATATCTGTGTTTATTGCTGAAATAAAAAGTGGAATAGATAAATTTATGGTCAGTTTATACAACATCAAGAATAAATTACTGATTTTCTCCTATATAGCTTCACTAAGGTATGATTCAATAAATACATAGTTCAAATTCATAATTTCTTATTAGTGTCAGAAACACTCTTTAGGTTTTCCACAGGAATCAGCCTAAAATCATACCCTTAAGATAGACAGGTTTTCAGCTAATATTGAAAATTGATAAATCACTGATGGGGTAAATATCCTTCAGATAACAATAAAATGTTTATGTAGTATTTTTGTAATTAATATGTATTTATTAAGTATTAAGCTTATCAGCTTATAGAATTAGATCTTAGAAAATAACAAGAGTATAATTCATTTACATTAAGTAAATTAGTGATTAATTTTTGTTTTCTCGATTTAATACTTATATTTGTTATAGTTATTTATTGATAACACTAAAGTCTGAAGTAATTTTTAAAATTTTATTTACTACTTTTTAGTATTGCCCAGTCAGCTGGGGCGGTAGAATACACAAACTGCATCTCTGCTGTTGGGGAGGGGGAGTGGTAGCACCTGATAGGGCCGTATCTATGGGTCAAATAGAACTAAATTGCGTTGTTTGAATTAGAACTGTTTGACTAAACTGAATAACTTGAAATAGAAATGTTTTTGACAATTAAACTGTGTACTCATGCTAAACTGAATTCTTTGAAATAGAACTGATTATTTGTATAAAAATGGATTTGGCATTAAATAACCTACAAAGGTTGATATGCCATAAAACCCAAACAACCAACCAACTTTTTAGTATTTGAAAATATAGTCACCTCTTGGCAATACTGACCTACAGTGTTGCTGCTTTTACTAACATTCTGCCATCAATGTATTTGAATTTATAAATAGAATATTTTTCTAAGTATATAGTGTTCACCAATGGCCCAAGTTCAATCCCAGGTCAAGTCATACCAAAGACTTAGTAAAGTAGATCAATCCAGAGAAAAATGTAGCACCCTCCCCTTCATCTCGGTGTAGTAGCTATTGAAAATGGAACCTTGGGGTCGCCACCTTTACTTTTTTACTTTTGTGAATAACTGAAAATGTAAATTATTAGTCAATGTCTTACTGGGTTTTTTTCTCTTGCATTCATAACAATGTATAATAAAAAAAAAGTTTTCTATACCTGAGTAAAAGAACTTAACAAAAATATTGTTGTGTTACACCTGAGATTGTAAGCAGGAAACCCTTAATAGTTACTTTAACTGTCAGACACTGGTTAACATTATTCTCAGTGAATGCATTGTCTGTCAGTCAGACAATTTATTGTAGGCACCAGATGTATTTAAGCCAAGCAAAATAATTACCATTATACTGTGTCTTTATACAAAGAAGTAATATATGTGCACATGCACATATTTTCACTGCCTACTACAGCCATGATATTTTACTTGTGCATTTTTATTACTAAGATATCTTTTCTGTTTTCAATGTTTTTATGGTGGTGATGACTATTTTGTTCCAAATTAATGAAAACTCTCTTAGATATATATTCTAACCTATAGAGGTTGATATGCCATTAAATCCAACCAACCAACCAACCTAGATATATATTCAGTCCTTATTGGGTTTCTAAGCTTACATCTGTGTTTATGGATGGGAATAATGAAGACTTCCTCAAGCAGCACTTAAAATTTCTGTTTTGATGCAAAATTAACAATCCTCTTGTCTTTTTAATTGAGCTTGCCTATTTCCAAATATTTTCTTTTTTCTTTCGCTGATAACTTTATTCTTATATCTCTTTAATATCATTCTTTTCTTTTAATCTTCCTCTCCTCATTTTTTTATCCTGATGGTTATTGATATTAATAAAATTGACATTATTTTTGTCTTTAAATGTATGTACTATAAACTCATCAAATATATTTAAATTTATGTCATCTCTTCTTAATCGTGTTATTTGCAAAATCTAGAACATATCAATTTTGATTACTCATGTATTCTTGGTCATTCATTATCCTAGACACACCTCTCCATTGCACTAAAAGGATCAGGACTAATCCTTGATGCTTGAGGGAAATGAATGTGGTCTTAAAAAGGCCTTGCACAATAACTCGCTCTCTAGGGGAAGGTGAATAAATAATGTCAGAATGCATTTGTTTTTAAGTTTTGAAATAAAAAAAATTTCATGAATGATTTCATTTGCATAGTCAATCAATTAACAAATTTTATTGTTTAGTTATTCATAATGAACTGGATAAAAATGGATGAACTATAATCAATCTTTAGTTTCTATGTTGAGGATTATCCCATTTTAGAGTTTGTAGCCTGTAGAGATACCATCTCAAATTGATAAGTTGGCATGTCTTCTTTAAATATTTATCAGTATAAAACAATGCTTGACATAAATTTTATATATATATATATAATAGAGAGAAAAAACTTGTTCCTCCTAGCATAAAATAGCATCTCATGTCATTTGTATTGACTGCATTTTAAAGGTTTTTTGGGTTTTTTTTTTTAAATTATACTTAACATTAGTTTATTTTGACTACTTGGTTTCATTTTCCAGAATTCAATAAAAAAGACACTTTTTTGCATTCTTCTTAGAATAATATTATTTTGAGAATAAGTTGAAAGAATTAGTTCTTACGGTGTTAGTAACTTGACAATAATTTCTGGAATTTTTTTTTTTTATACTGAAGGTCACAGAAGTCAAATATGATCCACATTGGTTATTTGTGAAACTTAACCCTTAGTATGGTACATAGTCATTGTATTATTTTTTTTGGTATAAGTTTTTAAAATTGTTTTTGTTTAGTATTTAACATATAATACATTAGTTATATGCAGTGATCATCACTCCCACTGGAAAATGAGATTGTTTGATTCATTTATTAACCATTGTACCCATAATGATTACAATTTTTATCTTTGAGATTGTTGACATCAAGTTTTTATAGAAGGAAAAATCCTTTAATATTTTTGACTCCATTTTCTTGATTGGTTATTAGCTTTTCTATCATTGTGTAGAACAAGATTTAAAAAATTTTGTGGGGTATGAAAAGTAGAGTTTTCCTCTTTCAACTTCCATTGTATGTCATTTCAAAAATTTAAATAATAATCTATATAAAGAAAATCTGACCTTTTCCATGGGTTTTTCTGTCTGTAAGTTTTACTAAGATATATTATCTTAAAATAAAGTATAACACTTTGGCCTAAGTTCAGAATCTGGTGTCTATACTCAGGAAAACTTAATATATTATAAAAATAGCTACAAAGGTTGATATGCTGTTAAAAGAAACAAAAATAGATGAAAATAATCATAATTTGTTTTTCTTATTTATTTCTAAGGCTGTATTGAATTTTTTACTCTTTTAAAATAAAATCTTTTAACAACAATATTTTGTTAGTTAATTTAAAAAAAATCTTTTAAAAATAACCATGGCTATTTTTATTGGTAGAAACACTCCACTGATTCTAGGCAAAAGTTCTTGAAGTAATACTTTGAGCCTGAGTAGAATACACAGATACTACACTTTGGTCCTAGGCAGACATACTAAATAATCCCATTGATCTTTTTTTTTTTTTTTTTTTTTTTTTTACAAGAATTATGCTAGTAGTAATAGTAAACAAAGATGCTTTTTAAAAATATTTTTTACTTTAATTTTAGGTCAGAAGGTCATTTATGTTTGCCAAAAAAGAAAACTCAAGATCTCCCATCAATTCGAGAAACCTTTCATAAGATTCTTTCTGGAGACTTTAGGTAAGTTTTAAAGCCCATAAAAGCTTAGATCTTATTTTTATTTATCTACTTAACTGACTCATTGGCCCAGTGAGTAGAGTGTTCGCCAATGATTCGGGAGACCTGGGTTCAATCCCAAGTTGCGTCATACTTTAAAAATGATAATTGATACCTCCTTCCTTAACACAGCAATATAAGGTACGTATTGAGGGTAAAGTGGAGCAATCCAGGGAAAGAAATAGCGCCCTCCCCTACGTACACCTTGGTGTAGTAGCTATTGAAAAGGGAGCCATTCTGGTCACTCTCGACTATGGTCGCCAACTTTACAACTTTTGTTTCCTTATAGCTACAGGTACAGCTATTAGTAGTTCAAATTGTGCTCTTTCAAAGAAATGACAATGAAATTTGCTTTGAGAATTGGTCTTTAACTGTGTTCATGGATTTTCAGATTTGAGAATGAACAGCAGTCAACTAAATTTATGAATCTTTAAAAAAAAAAAGCCCTCAAGACTGGTCCAAATAATACTAAGTATAGACTTATAGAGAAAAAGATATTTTGTGTGTGGAAGCTGAAAAATTATGTTGTTTTATTTGGAGAATTGTCTGATCTAATTTTTGGTTCATTTAATAATTTGAATAATGACAAAGTAATTCTTTGTTTGCATATAATAATGGCTTTACTCTTCTTTTTTTGTAAAGGTGGAAATGGCGTCAGAGGATTCGGATTACAATGTCTGGAAAGTATGAGAATGATGATCCAATTGAACTGCACGACCAGCAACTGCAGTATCCGGAGCACAGATTTACAGAACATGTTCAAGAGCATGAGCTATTCCACAAAGGCAGCAGCATGCCATGCAAGGAGTCAATACGAGTTTTGCCTGTGCTGGCTCTCAATGAAGTCTTCATGGGAGAATCTTTATCTTCTCGGTAAGTTGGGAAATTAAGGTAAAAGTTTACAGTTTAATTAGCAAGAATCAATTGGTTAAAAAATTCCTACATCTATAATGGACATTATGACACAACTAATATATTATAATATCATCTATGATGTTCACTACTTATCTATTTTGATGTCTTATGTATTTTGATAATAGTACTACTGTTAATTATACATAAATTTTTCATTGTACTAAGAAATAAAGGGCTATTTTCCCATCTTGTCCTGTTGGTAGTCTAACAAATTAATTATCCTACTAAATTTTAGCCCAGCTGTAGAATACACATTGCATCTCTGCAGAGGGGTAAGACCTCCACCAACGAATTTCCTGAATATGACATTAAACAATTTGACGGTGAGGCTCCAGTAATGCTGGAGCTTTGGGGAATACAGAGTACCCCTTCATTACCATTGCTCTCAGGTCCACTCTGGTCTGGAGTGGTAGCACCTGATAGGATCCTATCTATGGGTCAAGTAGAACTGTTTGACATTTAAACTGAGTGCAAACAAATGACTTATGCTAAATTGAATTGTTAGAAATAGAACTGTTTGATCATTTAACTTTGTGTATTTATAAAATATGTTTACAAATCATATATTTATTATATATATATATATATATGTAAAAACAGGATTTGGCATTAAATAACAATGGTTGATATGCTATGAAACCAAACTAAACCTACAGTGGTATAAGTTTTTAAAATTGCTTTTGTTTAGTATTTAACATATAATACATTAGTTATAGCTTTGTAGCATTCTTTCCAAATGTTTTACTAAAATAAATGTACTTTAATTATTTACTTTGTAAAAAGTTAACATTGTTAACTAATTAATGATTTATGAATTTAAATTATTTTATGCCGTATTTACTTCCCCTTATTTTCATCAGTCTTGTAATACAACAGCACCAAATAAGAATAAATGAATAAAGATGTGTCACTTAGGACCCAATATGAATAGGTGTGATATTTCACAAATGTATAAAGCAACTCCATTGTTATCTTAGATACAAAAATTTATTACTGTTACTGCAACATTACTCAGCAGTCATCAACAAAATGAAAGATAGGTTGAAAGATACGAGTTGCAATTTAGAAATGCAGAAGTTTCCATTCTTAAAAGACTAAAAAAAAGACAATCCATTTCTTTTTTCCCAACCAAGCCATCACTCCCTATGGGGCTGCCCATCTCTAGAGCTGAAACTGAATCCAAACTGCCTGATGCAAATTCACTGACCAACTACGTCTTTCCAACTCCCAACTGACTGTGACTCACCTGGCTGTAAAAATCTTTTTATATTTTCTTCTAATATTTCTCTTAATACTGCTTATGTAAAAAAACGTTAGTAAAGTTGGCAATGTTTGTTAAGGGTGACCAGAAGGCTCCCTTTTTGATAGCTACTACACTAAGGTGTAGGGGAGGGCACTACTCCTTTCCCGGGATTGCTCCACTACCCTTGATCCGTACCTTTTAATGTTGAGTGTTAATCTAGGAGGCACCAAGTACTATTTTTTGAGTCTCTGGTATGACTCGACCTGAGATTGAACCCAGGTCTCCTGGGCCATTGGTGAACACTCTAACCATCATGCCAATGTAATTACTAAAAAATTTCCATAAATACGCCATCACTAAATCAGCCAACATATAATCCAATGTTTCTCTTATGTATGTAGTCTTCAGCCAATTTCAAAACAAACTTTTATGACAGAGCTGACGTTCAATGAACGCAAGGTCCCCACTTGTCTGACCTTTCAAATGTGATTTATACTTCAACTCAAAGTTTTTAACCAAGGTCACAATTTATCACAAAAAATAAAACAATTAACTAATATAATTAATCACCTTCTGTAATTATATTACTTTGTTTTACAATGACTGAATGTGCCACTTTTTTTCTTATTCTTCAGGGTATCCTATTATGAATTAATATTAGATAATGCTCCAAGGATCAAATTAAAAAGTTCTGGAATTACTGTCTGTACAGGCACTGGATCTAGCTCATGGCATTTTCATATCAATCATGTACCACAACAATCTGTTAAAGAAATTTTAAAACTAGGTAAATATTTTCTCTTAAATTTTTAATTTTTATTTTTTATTGAAACACCAAGTAATAACCCGGTTTATATTACAATATGTTTAATAAATTTGGAAGCTTTTCACCCTTTTAGAGCTGAAATATCTTTCCTTGCTAATTTACCTTCATTGTTAATTATATC
Organism: Sepioteuthis lessoniana; assembly: GCA_963585895.1. NCBI lineage: Eukaryota > Metazoa > Mollusca > Cephalopoda > Myopsida > Loliginidae > Sepioteuthis > Sepioteuthis lessoniana. The sequence continues at coordinate 21,411,195 of OY757907.1, forward strand.
AAATGAAATCTTTTGAGGTAAGACAGTATTCTTATTTTCAAAATAAATTTCTATATTTATGTCCTTTTTTAATTTCATCTTGTTGGAAATTAGGGAAAATGAAATCTATTGAGTTTTGTTTTAAAAAAAATATTTAAACCTTTTTTTTTTTTTTTTTTTTTTTTTTTTTAAATACCAAATTCAATTTTTTTTTTCTTCAGAGTTAATCCAATATTTTTATATGCTTTATTACAGAAAACAACATAATCTCTTGCTAATTTCTTCTTTTTTTAAAAATTTTTTAGCTAGTAAAATTGCTGGATGCAGTCCACATACATGGAATAATACAATTGTCAAAGAAGTGACAGAAAAATTCAACCAGTCTTTATGGTTTGGTGCTGAAGAACTGAAAATGGCATACACAATTCGTGACCCTGTCATGAACAGTTAGTACTTGATTATCTATGATTCACTAATAAATTATTTATTAGTCTTGTTTTAGTCAGTATTCCAAAAATTAATTTTTTAAATTATATGATTAATTAGATTATTATTATCGGGTTTTCAACTTCATTGTAAAAGACGAGAATCCAAGAAAAAAATGTTTAAAGTTAGTGATATATAAAAAAAATGGTAAGTAAATTTGTTATAAAGTTACTCATGTATTTGATATATCAACATTAATTATTAATGATTTATTTACAGGTGTATTTCAGATTCCTAATCCAAGGGGCTGTGTTAATAAGTAAGTGATGACCAACCTTTTTATTTTATTCCAGTCTTCTCAATGTTGACACATTTGAAAATATTTTCTGTAATGTATTTATTGTAGGAATCTTTTTCAAATTGGTTATAATTGCTATCATGGCATTGGCATTATTCTTCCTAAGATTTACCCAGGAAAATCAACATGGTCAAATCTAAAAAACCAACAATACAACAAAAGATTCAGTGTGTGTCTGTGTAGATCTAAGGACAAAGTTTTGCAGACTTGTAAGGAACAAATTTATATACAATAAAAATATTGGACTGCTCAAAAAGGTGACAAGAATTCACTTTAAAAAGTATTCAGAGATATCTCTACTTTTGTGAAGTAGAATTAAGAATCACTTTTTATTTCTTTGTTTCAAATTTGATTCTTCCATTGAGTTGGCACAGTTAAACTATTCTTACATGTTCCCAATCACAAATGAATTGTTAGCTTGATGTCCTGCTGAGAGAGAATGAATAGATGTTTTTATATTCTGATAATCACTCATCTGTCCATGGAGAGAAACCAAATCTGTGAGGTAGGATTCCTTCTTTAACAGCGTTCTGTTAGTGAAAAAACACACGTACCATCTGAATCAACTTTAAAACCACAATGGTAGTGGTTGTATCAACTGCCCACTAAACTGCTAGCAGATTGTTTGCTAGTATTTTGAATAATGACCCTTCTGTTGATCATCGGGGGTTATCAATTTGCACAATATACACCTTTAGGAGAAGGTACACTTAGCATAATGGTTATCATAGTCGAAAATGGAACCAGTGACCAGAGTTCAAATCCTGGACGAGGTTGTTTCTGTTTCACTTTGTGCTAATACTTCCAGTTATGGGTAAATAGTAGGCAGCCAGTCTAGAAGGAAAACCAGCTGTACACCACTTAAAAATTGACCTTGTGTCACATCTTGCTCATGGTGGAGAATTTAGGTAAATACACACACCTTTTGGTCCTTTTTCTTTTTTCTTTGTATGGACTGTTGGTGACACTGACACTGTGCCTTTTCTGCAAAAAAAGGGGATGTTTAAATATTGCATCTAGTGGTGTGGCTCCAATTCTGGTAAGTATGGAGCACCTTCCATTGCTATTACACCCAAGTTCACTCCAACCAGGAGTGGTAGTACCTGTTAGGGTCTCATTTATGGGTCAAATAGATCTGTTTGAAACTTATTAGTATTAGATAGGAATACTTGAAACCATATTGTTATTATGTTTTATGAAGAATAGTTAATTGAAGCTATAATTATTTACAAAGAATTATTTGTTACTTGAAAGTAACTTGAAACCCCACAATACTTTTCTAATTGTTAGTATTAGATGGCTGGAATGTTGAAAATGTAAATAGTTATGATATACAAAGGAATCAAATATGTCATCAAATACCCTACAAGAATTTGATATACTGTTAAATAAACCAAAGCAAACTAATTGAACCTTTAAAACTAGAAGTTGTGGTTCTACACAACTTGTTTCATGTTGAATTTAGTTTCTAATTTCAAATAAGATGTAAAACAAATAAATTTACTTGTAAATTAAGAACAATTTTGTGACAGTTTCTTTTATTGTATTTTTCTACCAGAACAAATTTTTAGAATATGTTTTTATTTGAAAAATGAAGTTATTGCAGCCATCTTGTTATAGGAATGAGATTTTTTTTATTGTTGTTGGGAGGAAATTCTTTATAATATCAACCTGTTTTTCTTTCATTTTCAGACTGACTGTGCATTCTCGTATGTGGGATGCTTGTCTTGTTATTGATGGTGGATCTTCATTTGCCTTCAATGATGCTGCTGAAGCCACCTTGGAAATTCATGAGGAGGATGCCCTACGGACTGTCACCCTAGAGTAATATGGCCTGATAGTGACCCTCTATTCTACAGTGTGCACACAGTCTTTCATTTTTCTTCTAATTCCTGGGGACAGGAGATGTGTGTGTGTGTATTTATACATATATATATACACACACACACACACACACTGATTTCCTTTGCTCAATGGAAAGTCTTCGATCATGTTAAGTCATGGGGATTATAATTTTGAAGTTGATGAAATCTCAAAAAAACCAGAAATGAAATTTTAAACTGTCATCATTTTTATTTTGATTTTTATTAATCCACTTGGATCAAATTTCACTGAAAAAATAAAGTTAAATAGTTTCTTTAATCATTTTACCCATTGTTCAAAAATTTAAACTTTTATTTATGCTGTTAATTTTAATTTTTGTTTAGTTATTATAAATTAGCTTCCTATATAATGTTTAAAATCTATAATTTTTCCTTATAACAAAGACTTTTTACAATTTTAGAATTAAAACCTTTACCAATTTTTTTTTCATAATGGTATCATCTATTTTTTTCAAACTATAACACTTGTCTTTACCCATTTAAATCAAACATGGAATGTTGTTGTATTTGTTATAAGCAACTGTTTATTTTGTATGACTCAAAGCAAATATAATATTTTCAGTTGTTCTAACTTATATCTATGAAAGAATCTCTTTTAAAGAATAGCATTATCCATTATGAAAGGCTCTTCCAAATTGTTAAATTGTCAAATGTCCACTTTATGCATAATATTTTAAATAGATCAAAATAGTATTATCTAAGAAAATGACATTTGGTTTAAGATTTGGATATAAAAACACACACACACACACACACACACACACATCTCCCATGGGTTACTTTAATTTGTTGGTAAATACTAAAAATTGGATACAAATCATGTCTGAAAACCAAATAAATAAAACTGAATGATTTGGGTCCCAGTTTTTTTGTTTTTTTTCTCATAAGAAAATCAAAAGATTGTTTTCATTTCCTTTCATGGATTCTTAGTCTGTTGTTTTTTTCAAGGCTTATCAGTATTTTTGTATGGCATATGTTTATCAGCATTGGATAGTAGCAAAAAGTATGGAATAATTAAATGTTTATTATTATTATTGGATTTTGATTAGATTTTAGAGAAATTTACAAAAATGTTTTTTTTTGTGTGTGTGTGTGTGTGTATATATATATATATATATATATATATATATATATTATATATGCACACATGGTAAAATAAAACTGTTATATTGTAGACCAGATTTGGGATGAATGTAACTTTGTAGAAATTTTGATTGCAAGAAATTATGAAAATATTGTAAATGCTGATTAAGCTATTAACTCTGTGAATTTACGAAGTCCTTAGACTAACCTTTTTGTGTATTTCTTCCCCTTCAGCTATATTGTAAACACTTGCTTAATTACAGAAATAAGTTTGGTTAAAACTTCAGATAAAAAGAAATTTTTGGAAAAATCTTAAATTTGATTCATTTATCAATTTATGACTCAATTTACTCTAGAAAATCTTTAATTATCTAATCACATGAAATAAGTTTCAAAACTTAATCTGCATAAGTTGATTAAAATTTGGTTTATGATTTTGACTTATATAATACCAGTGGATTATTTTATTTGTATAATATTATATATATATATATATATATATATATATATATATATATATAATTTGTGGTAGTTGATTAATATTATAAAAAAAAAATTAACAATTTGACTTTTGTTTTAAAACTGCTTTACATCAAGCATTTCTTAACAAATTAATGTACACAATAAGTAAAATCTATATCAATAGTAGTTGTAGTATCATTTAGTTTGGTTCGGTTCATGCCTCCACCAAGTTGTCAATAAACCATTTTTTTGTTTTGTTTTGTTTTAAATCTTCATCACTCTAATTTACTGAGTTTCGAAATTTCACGGTGAAGATATTTTCTTAGTTTGGACAATTTGATCATTCTTAGTTTGGCTTTGTTAGAAAAGCTGAAACACAAAATTTCTTTTTAGATTGTTTAAAATGAATTTAGAAAATTCTAAACAAGTTTTTAAAGTCTGGTGTTCTATCTAAATATATTTGTGTATCAAAGATTTTATAAAAAACCATTAATATCCGGTTTTAAAAATGTTTATTTTTTCATATGCTTCTAGTATATCAGTATGTCTGCATTAGGTATGAAAAAAAAGTTTATTTTGTTAAAAGCTACACTTCCATCCATGATTCTGTACCACTAAAATAAAAAGATAAAAAATAGTCTTTTACAAAGGCTAGTATAGCAACCTTGCAGAAATATATTGTATATTTGTATCATCAGTTTCAGCTTAACTGAAACATTGAATTTTGGTTATTGTGATTGCAATAAAGAAGAAATGAATAAATTTACATCTGTTAAAAAAAAAAAAATTGATATCCACCATTTATGAACTATTGATATATTTTCTATGCTTTGAAAGCCAACTCACATATATGCAAGTCTAAGAACCTAAGCTGAAATTTGTAATTAACTCTTACATTGTTGCAACATTTTGAAGAAAATTAAAGTTCTTTATTTTTGTGACAACATTCTAGATATTTCCAGTTAGTAACTTAAAAACTAACATTAATGTGTGCATGTGATATTTGAAAATCTACATCGATAATTTCTTTTGCTCAGTTGTTGATATGAATTTTGAAATGATTAAAATCAACATTTAATTATGACCGTTATGCACACACACAATTATATCTGGTCATTCCAATCAAATAATGTGAATTTAACATATGTAAAGTTTTCTTTAGAAAATGTCTTCTTGTATTCTTTTATTTATTTAACATTGATATTGTACTTGAGAAATTATTTCTTGAATATCAATACAAATTTTTCTCCTGTAAATTTTCTTATGCCATGATATAATTGTCACTGAAGAAATATCAACTTCAGTAACATTGAAATAGGAAACTATCAAGACAATCACTTCATATGGTCATGAAGGTAAATGTTTGTATTTGTTAATATTTGTATGAAGAAAATAAATTTCTTAACCAATTATGAATTATTTATTTATTCATTATTGCTTCTAATATTGTAATGAAATCTTTGATTCTTTGTATGGAATGTGTAGATTGATGCTCAAACATCAAGATCATAAGATTTGAAATGGGATCTTAGTTTCTTATTTTTTATATCTGTGAAAAATACTCTGTTTACATGAATAAATAAATATATTAATCCCTTAATGCAGTTTTGTTCAGTTGGAAGTTTGATTGATACAATTAAATTGATATATAAGATAAAACTTTTGATTCGATCTTGAAATTCCTTCATGTAGACGGAAAAGTAATATCCCTTTAACCTTGTCTGAGAGTGTGATTCCACAATTATTGTTTGGTTGGTGTTTTATGGCATATCCACCCTCGCGGATTATTTAATGCCAAATCCTGTTTTTTTATATATGATTTGTTAGCAAATAATTTGTTTTAGTTGGTGACCGTAGTTGAGGGCGACTCGAAGGCTCCCTTTTCAATAGCTACTACACCGAGATGTAGGGGAGGGCGCTACTCCTTTCCCTGGATTGCTCCACTTTACCCTCGATACGTACCTTATATTGCTGAGTGTTAAGCAAGGAGGTATCAAGTACCATTTTTAAAGTCTTTGGTATGACGCGACCTGGGATTGAACCCAGGTCTCCCGGACCATTGGCGAGTACTCTATCCACTAGCTAATGAGCCAGTTTTTCTAAACAAATTTATCAGTTCATTTGTTTGCACTTTATTAAATGGTTTCAAGTATTGCTATCTAACATTTTATTTAATATTAATCATTTGTTTGCACAGTTACAGGGTTTCAAGTATTGCTAATACTAATAATTTTATTTAATATTAATCATTTGTTTGCACAGTTACAGGGTTTCAAGTATTGCTAATACTAATAATTTTATTTAATATTAATCATTTGTTTGCACAGTTACAGGGTTTCAAGTATTGCTAACACTAATAATTTTATTTAATATTAATCATTTGTTTGCACAGTTACAGGGTTTCAAGTATTGCTAGCACTAATAATTTTATTTAATATTAATCATTTGTTTGTACAGTTACAGGGTTTCAAGTATTGCTAACACTAATAATTTTATTTAATATTAATCATTTGTTTGCACAGTTACAGGGTTTCAAGTATTGCTAACACTAATAATTCTATTTAATATTAATCATTTGTTTGCACAGTTACAGGGTTTCAAGTATTGCTAACACTAATAATTTTATTTAATATTAATCATTTGTTTGTACAATTTAGTGGTTTCAAGTTTTACTATTTAACACTAGTGATTCTATTTATCAAGTATTCCTATCTAATACAAACAGTTTACAAACAGCCGTATGATTTCAAATTAATGATAATAATAATCCTTAGTAAATAATTGAACAGTTCTTTTTGACTCTACCTCGAGTGGTAGTACCTGTTAGAGTGGACCTGAGAATAATGAAGGTGTACTCCTCTTTACCCAGGACACTGTTTTGATTTTCTTGCATACTAGCACCTTTAAGGTAAAACTGGTTTAAAGATAGTTGGTACAATCATATAGGCTTGATATAACCATCTGATTGATCAGGTTGAGCCTCTCTGACTGCCTGTCTTGTCCAGTAAGGGCCAAAGTGAAATGTTACTTTGGCTATTGGGTCACAGACTTCATCACCAGAGTCCTGTCTTCCAGCATTATGGGTTGCCAACAGGTGGCCTTATTGGTGGGGTCTCACCCCTCTATGGAGGTGCAGTCGACATATTCTACAACACCAACTGACTGGGTGGCACGATTATTAATAAAACCAGTTCTATGTTATATGTCGAATTGAGTTTCTCACTTGTACAGCAACTACCTTACAGTATTTGAGTCTGTCATTGTGTTTATTGTAGGATGAATATAGAATTAGACACAAGTTAATTACTAATAAGTCATGTGTCTGCCATATAAATATAATGGCTGATATTTGCTTCCCTTTTTTTAGGGGCAAATTATGGAACCCAGTTAGTTCTGAAGCTGCACACTCTTATATGTATGTTCAGAAATTGTTCAATTCTATGAAAAGGGAATTTATATCACATTGTAACTGCATATGTGAGGGTGTTTTTGAACTATAAATAAAGTAGATATTTAAATAAACAAATGGATTGTGGCAAAAAGAATGTTACAAAGATAACACTGACAAAACTTGGATTAAATGTCAATTGAAACATTTGTTTGCTATGGTCAAAAGAATTGAATTACTTTTTATCATGGAATGTTACTCTGAAAAGCAAAAAATGTCTAAATAACCTGAGATATTTTTTCTCTGAAAAGAAATGTTGCTAAAACTATTTTAATCATTTATTTTCTTATTATTTTATAGAGTAAATATACTTAAATATTTTGAATCTCTAACAAAACTAAGATCTATAATTTTATTATCAAGTGTCCAATTTAATGTGGTTTCTATAAATATGGTTACATAGTCTATACCCTCTAAAGTATCTATCCATACAAAGAAGTATTCATTTTCAGAAAATTATCAATTTGTTACTTTTCAATGCAGTTTAATAAATTAAACTTCAGATTTAAAACTTCAGATTCAGTTTGTCCTGAAAACTAGCTAATATTTTCCCATATATCATTATCAAGAACATATGAATATTTTCTGAAAACTTGAACTTACAACTCAAGAACAACGCATTTTCCTTTGCCATTGATGAAAGTACAGATGTGTAACTTGGCATTTTTATTTGAGATGTTAATGAATATTGCTGTATCATAGAAATTTCTTTTTTAATCTCAGTGGCCTAGTGGTTAAGATGTTGGACTGCAAATTTGAACTTTAGTCATCCTATTACATTCATTTTCAGACTAATACACTTGGGAAAGGCATGAACCTCCTTATCCCCCACATCTACTGGTTAAATAGTACCACTACTGTTCTACAAGGATGACTTTTGCATTAGATAACCTACAAAGTTTGATATGCTATTAAACAAATCAAAATAAACCATAAAAGAATTTATGGAACTTGTACTTCTGAAAAGACAATCAATAAAAAGAAATACAAGGGTCATTCAATAAATAGATATTGTCTAAGTAGTTGGCAATAGGAAGCACTGTTTATAGTTGTACCTTTTTTTTTTTTTTTTCTCTTTCAAGGAAATCAATAGTAATGGGTCCTTTCATGTCCCAAATGACTGCTGTGCTTGGAACTTTTTTCTTTACCTGAGAGTCAGTGTATTTCCACTCCATGGAATGTCTTTTTGACTTGGGTTCACAATTGCAAACTCCTATTTAGCTAATTTGTAAACTTTTTTTTCTAAAATTAGCTTCTCCATACACATCATGCATTCATCTGTAAATTTCACATAGTTTGCATTTCTCAGCAAACAAAAGTTTTATGACAGACCTCTGTTCATGTCTGGTGCACTCTGTTTAATTTCTGCCATTTTGAATAGCCTCAAAACATTTTTGAGAGATTAAAATAAAATTTGCTATAAATCAATTTCAAACAATGCAGATTCATGGGAAAAAATCTGGAAAAAAAAATTTTTTGCACTTTTTCAAATAATTCCCTTTATTGAATGAGCTTCATATTTTAATTTTTTGTTATCTCTTTAGATAAACTAACAGTAAGTTATGTCTGCAAAATTGAAGGCAGCAATTTTAGATGTAGTGTTCCAATTAAAATTAATATTGGATGCTATAAATGAAGATTATTATCTCTTGTGTGCATTGAATTATACATCACCAAGTGTTATGCTACAAAGCTCTCAAAATGAATCATGTTTTTAATATCATAAAAAAAGTTAATCTGATACATGCATGTAGCTTAAATTACTGTCAATTTAATAATTTCTTAAATGACGTTGATATTCCACATGATCTGCCCTGTCAGAGCAGTGAAGGCTGGCTAAGTAAGGGTACTGAAATGTTTCTATGAATTGTTTGAAATGAAAGAAAAATAGTCTGGAACGAGCCGCAGCTGGCATTGGCCTCCATGTCAATGCAAACAAAACTGAATATATGTGTTACAACCAAACGGGCAACATTGCCACACTAGACGGAGCCTCTCTGAAACTAGTAGACAAATTCACCTACCTTGGAAGTAGCGTCTCATCAACCGAAAAAGACATTGACACACGACTGACAAAGGCATGGACAGCTATCGATAGGCTCTCGATCATATGGAAGTCGGACCTAACTGATAAAATGAAACGCAGTTTCTTCCAGGCAGCGGTTGTGTCAATACTGCTATATGGATGCACCACATGGACGCTAACGAAGCGGCTGGAGAGGAAACTAGACGGAAATTACACAAGAATGTTGAGAGCAGTATTAAACAAGTCCTGGCGACAACACTCCACGAGACTCCAACTATACGGACACTTGCCCCCCATCACGAAAACTATACAAGTTAGACGAACCAGACATGCGGGACACTGCTGGAGAAGCAAGGACGAGCTCATAAGCGATGTACTCCTGTGGACCCCCACATATGGATGTGCAAAAGTAGGACGACCAGCACGAACTTACATACAGCAACTATGTGAGGACACAGGATGTAACCCTGAAGACCTGCCGGAGGCGATGAATGATAGGGAGGAATGGCGAGAGAGGGTCAGGGATATCCGCGCTGGCGGCGCGACATGATGATGATGATGATGATTGGATTCAAGATTTAGCTTTTATAGTTGACATTATTGGTCATTTGAATGATCTGAATCTAAAAATGTAAGGAAGTACTAAGTGACTGAACTTTATTCATGAAAAAATTTAACTTAAAAATTTCATTGCGTTTCTTTTTGTGTACATAAAAATATCTAAAATATCTTTTTCTTTTTGTCAATTATGTGCTAATACGATTGTCTGGATATCTTAACATTTGTATAGAATCATTTTTTTGGGAAACCAAAGAATATCTTGCATCTTCGAGATACACACTATTGTTATCATCCTTTGAAAATACAATAAGAAAAATTCACAAATTTCTTGTTGGTGTATTAGTAGATATTAAGGTTTTATTATTTGTAAAATCTTGGCATTAATTGGATAAAACAAAATTTTAAAATATACTTCAACCAATGGATTTTTAAACATAATGTTAACATTATATGAGAATAGTGCTTTGTAGCTAAATATAATTGGTCAATGTGTGAGAATTAAGTGCTATTAGGTTCAATAAAACTCTAAAAATTCCCGGGGGTGGGGTATCCTCGTGGTATAACGGTTTAAGCGATGGACTACAGAATTATAGTAAGTGAGTTCGAACACCAGTCACGCTATTACGTTCATTTTCGGGCAAATACCCTTGAGAAAGATATGGACCCCCTTATCCTCCCAGCTATGGGTTAAATAGTACCACTACTGTTTTTCTAGAAGGATGGCTTTGGCATTAAATAACCTATAAAGGTTGATATGCCATTAAACAAAGAAATCAAAGCAAACCAAACCAAAAATTCTCCAAAAATGTTGAAGGGAGACAAACACTAATTTCAAATTTTCAAAAGAATTATTTCCTTTGCATTCAATGTAATAAAATATCTTAGACTGATATTGTATGAAAATCATTGAAGAATTTGGCCATTGACTCCTTTTTGGAAAGGTGTCAAGTAGTACAACAATTATTGATACAGAAAATGGAATCCTCAAACTGAGTTTTGGATTTCAATTGCTACAAAAACAAGATTTCTTTGTTTAGCTTTTACCAGAAAGAACAAAAAGGAGAAAAATGTCTGTGTTGTTGAGTTTTTTGATAAAAATTGTCAAAAAACCCATCAGATTAGACTTATTTTATTTTTTGTTAATAGTTCTAATTTTATTGATGAAAAGTTCTGCAACTTTTAAAAAAGTCTTGTGATTTTATATAAACTGAAAATTTATATATAGATGCTTTTCTTTTTTTGTCATCTATAATCCTTCATAGACCTTAAAAAGAAATTTTTACAAAAGGATATTTGAAGTAAGTATTTCTTTAATGTATTTTGAAAAAAATATTAGTACAAAAATATCTAAATAAAAATCTCTTAGAATGTGCTATTTGCTTTTCAAAAGAGAAACTCTTTTGTACAAACAAACACAATTTTCATATCCTGTAATTGTAAATTTAAAAAAAAAAAAAAAGAAGGTTCAAATGTTTTCTTTTCTTTTTTTTTCTGTTGAAGGGGAAAAATTACAAGTAGCTTAAGTTTTGAATAAGAAATTTAATTCCTCAGCTGATAACCTGAGAAAAGAAAAAATACCTGATTCTGAGCAATGTGAACCAATTGGTAAATTTACAAATAAGATTGCAAACAAAAATGGGTGTAAATTGAATAGTGTAGACTGAATGAAAGTAGATTGAATATACAATACAAATATTCAGCCAGAATTTCATCAGATCATTCAAATATCTAAATGTTAAAATCTCTAAACAACTGATCAATCTGACCCAAATAAAATCAAGTGAACAATTGAATAATGGCCTTAAAAACATCTCTTCAATTTTGGTATTACTTAGGCATTCATTTCTTACACACTACACGAGATATAGTCTCTCTCTCTCTCTCTCTCTCTCTCTATATATATATATATATATATATATATATATATATATATATGTATATGTATATGTATATGTATATATTTATTTATATCTGTTCAAAAGTTAAACATTAGCCAGTTTATCATCAAAAAATTTTATTAAAAAAATGAACTATTCCAATGAACTATAATACATTTTGCATGATTATTGTCTTAAGCAGAAGATAAAAGAAAATGCACTTCCATACTTTGCACATGCTTCATGACCGTTGCCAATATACAGGTGTATTTATACATATCAAATTTATAGTTCAACTCAGTTTTAAGAAAGTGCAATTCTTCCTTAACTAAGATAGTCTTTTTTATTTATTCAAATTCAAATATGGTGTAATATCAAGGGAGTGGCAGATTACATGGATGTATAGTACATGATTCTCTCATAGATAAACTCAAAGTCAGTTTAACATAAACTATATCCTAATAATAAGTTGTCTGATATAAGAGTGCACCACAATGGGCAATGTAAAAGATTGACCGGAAGACCAAGAAAAACTAATGCTCATGAGCACAGATTCAACAAAGAAATTTCTTCAAGTTCAACGACATATCAACAATATTAAAAGAAGGCTAAAGTCTGGTGGTTTTGCTTAACAACATCCTATCCAACATCCACTCCTCATTCCAAAAATCTGTGGTAAGATTTACAGAGGTGCAATGGCAGAATTGGTTAGAAAATTAGCTTTTCACAACTGGTCCAACAAGTTTGATAGCAGAGCTCAAATATGGCATGCGAGCAGAACTGCATATAACCAACTGAACATCCAGATGAAGGATCCATAAAGTAGTAGCTCATTTATGATTTGGTTTGGAGTCTTAGTTTACTGGCATATAAAACTTTGTGGGTTATTTAATGCAAAAGCTATCTTTATAGAAGAACAGCAGTGATACTATTTAACCCATGACTGGGTGGATAAGGGTTTTTTTTTACCTTGCCCAAGAATATTAGTCTGAAAGTGAACTTAATAGCATCACTGGAATTTGAACTTGCTAACTTCAAGGTTGCAGTTCAGCACATTAGCCATTAGGTTACAAAGATTCCCTTGGCTCAGTTATCTACTTCTTGATCTTGTGATGCTATAAAGCCACCTGAATCAGTGGCCAAAGGTGCCAGGAGAAAGTCCTTTAAAGGTTATCATAAATAAGTAAAGTTGGTGACCCGAAGGCTCCCTTTTCAATAGCTACTACACCGAGATGTAGGGAAGGGCACTACTTCATCCTCTAGATTGCTCCACTTTACCCTTGATCCTTACCTCTCAATGTCGGAGGCCATACCAGGGACAACCGAGTCACTACTGAACCCAGGACCAGATCGCTGGAACATGTCATTGACATCCTCACCCTAAAAGATTTCAAGACGATGGTGGAAAGTTTTGTGTTCCGCATTGTTGCGGTTTATGCCCTCAATTGCAATGAGGAGAGGTGTTTCTTCTTTCGGCAGATGGAAGCCGTTCCTCACAGGTTCATAGTGGACAGTTCTAGTAGGCAATTGGAATGCAATCCTTGACCCCAAGTTAGACAGGGTCAAGCGGAATATTAGAGTGTCAGTGTGGTGTGATAGTCTGATCAACCTGATGGCTGAGCACGAATTGGTCACCAGATTTCGTCTGGATCACCCAAGGAGGAAGATGTGGACAAGGCTGCTTAGTTTGCACTCTTTCCAGGCTAGATCCTACCTGGATAGCATGTTAGTCTGGAGAGCAGATATAGGATTTGTTTCATGTCCCACATTCCACTGGATAGGGCTTTCTGACCACAACCTGATTAAAGTCAGCTTGCATTTAAGCAGGTCTTGCAGAAATTCCTGATTACCCTTTGCTTCAGCAATGGAGAAGAAGAAACAACCGAGCATACTTTCTACCATTGCAAACGGGTCTGCCTGTTTTGAGACCATGTCGGAGAGGTGACAATCCTCATCGATCCCAAACAGTGCTGCTTGACATTAGTTACATCAAAGACAATTTTGACCCTCCCTGGAAAGAGGAGAAATGAAAGGTGTTTCTAGCAACCCTAGTTGTGGCGCGAATGATGAACTGGACAACATGACAGAAAGGATTGTATGACAGTGCAAACTTTCTTCATTACAATTTAATCTGTTTCTTTAAGCATCTACTTAGGGTCAAAATTTGATGTAATAGAAAAAAAGTTTGGACAAAAGGTGTGCAAAAGCAGCAAGACTGTTTGAGAGAAAAGGAGCAACATTGAAGGCATCCTTTCCTCTTCTTCCCGCTCATGGTTACGTCAGTCTGTGTTCCTCTTCGGGACCCCTTCTTAAGTAAGACTAGTTTTTTCTTCCCTCTCCCCTAGTTAGCAATATGTTTTGTCTCACAGGCTCCGTCATTTAGTATTAAGTATCCAGGATCCCCACACCCCCAGTTTTTTTTAACCTTTCTCACACCCCACCCCCAAAATACTCATCCTGTATATATTCATTCATCCTTATTTTTCCCGCCCCACAACTCCCTTATTTATTTTTGTAACAATTTAGAATAGATCCACTTCCTTGTAAGGATTGTCCAATTTGTTTTTGACCATGACTGGTACCTAAAATTGTAAATAATTCACAGTCTACATGGGGGGACGGGAAGGCAACTAACTAGTTTATTCTTTTGTTGAATCTTTTGGGGGGGGGCTTTTTTCTCCTACCCCCTGTATTAAAACATTTTTTTAAGAGAAAACCATTGCATATACTCATAAAACCACTGATTCAACAATGGAGAGATTGATCATCCTGCTTCCGCGACCCGACAAGCCCGACTCTCTGTCTACAGATACCTGGCCAGAGTCTCAAGACTTGTTCCTGATCCTCTAGACTTACGGTCACCAAGAACTATTAGACAGCCAAGTCTACACTTTCGACACCAACATGGACTGTATTCAACGACACAGACTTTCGACACCACAGGCACTATATATCAAAAGAATGGACTATATTCAGCCGTAGGGACTCTGCACACACAAATTCTTCGTGTACAATTCGCCAAATAAAAACTCAGTATTTCAAACTTAACCATCTTGTCTTCGTCATTCTTGCCAAATCCATATCATATCATTTCCTTTTTCATAAATATTTGCGGGATCGACCGATTTACTCAGATACGACAAATATATGAAGACCAACTTTCAAGTTGTCAATAACAAAATCCACTCGATCATTGTGTTTTGAGCAAAATCTAGTTCTTGAAGCAGAGGTCAATGGTGATTATGACCGGAAGTGACGCATAGTGAATTAGAGTTAAGGTTTAAATAATCAGAATTTCTTTACTACTTGGTGCAACAGAAATACAAATACAGTTTGAAACAAGAGAGATCAAGTTTGAAGCATCAATTTCTGAAACAATATCTGAGATCAAATCACTTTCCACCGATGAACTGTGATTTCATTAAAAGCACTGATAAACAAGATATTTTTCTATACATCATGTTTGCTTTGTTCCGATGTGAAAAGAAATTTTATTTACATTATTTCCCAACTTTTTCATTCATAGCTTCTTTTTTGTGTGTGTGTGTCAAACTAAACAAAGCTTAGTAACTTTTGTAAAGGAAAAGAAAACACGTTTAATTAGTCAAACAATTTCCGGTATATCATTTTTTTCTTGATATTGTCTTACGTTTCATTTTTATCTTCTTCCATTTTTTTTCTCATCAGTTACACAGATTAATTTTTAGTGGCGTAGTATAGCATAATTTTACTAACTGCTTGAAGAGGATTTGATTGCACAATGGTTGGCCTATTTAGTAAACTGTAAAAACAAAATGATATCAGAGCTGGGATCCGTCTTCCTACCATCTCCACCCACTCTGAATTTACTCGAAAAGCAGCAACTATTTTATATCAACCATCCCAGTTAAGGAGACAACTTAGCCTCATTTCTCCTAAGTTCGCAGGTTTGATCATTTTTATTTTACATGTTACTATTGCTAAGAACTAACAAACTTATTTGAATTTGTTTTACGAAACTAAAATTTTACAATGAAATTTTTATGGTTCCAATGGGTTCAATTGCCAGGTCAGAATGGCCTATATAAAATAAATTCCAATATCCGAGACAGCACAGATGGGTGCTACAATTTAACATAATTCAGTCACGAAGATATTTTTCAGTATTCTTGATATTTCCATGTTCTTTTCACAAAAAGCACAATGTCCCACTTAAAAAAATATCCCCAAAAATTTGTATAAAAGTTAAGTTTATCATTTTAATCTTTATGCTGTTAGTAAAAGGAAAGTCTGTAGAATTTTTCAAAATAAAAATTATTTGCGTCAATCATATGGAAATAGAAGTATTTGTATTTTAAAACTTGTTTATACTATACACCATGACATAATCTGTATGAGAAAATTTCAAGTAAAAAACACACATATTTGAATAAACCTACAAAAAGTCCACCAATTAATTGATTTTAATAAATCTTACAACACTTATTCATTTATAAATGAACTTATTTATGAAAAGGGTATTTTTTTAAAAAAGTTTGTTGAAATATATTTGTTAAATCATTCAAACCTACCTTCATTTAATTTCATGAAATCTTAATAAATTTAAAACTTCAAATAAGATATTTAAATTATTGATATATCAGATATTAAGCTGATAAGAACAAATAGTTTGGTCTAAATCAAAAGGTTAGAGAGCTAAATTTTGAATTGGACCACAAAAATTAAATAGTGCAAGACTTAATACTATTATCTAACTTGTAAATTTCGTTCCAATTAATTTTTCATACGGATGATCATTTGAAAGAGGAGAACAAAAATAAACAAAATAAAAGATAAACTTATTAAAAATAAATCAACATTTTTCCAGTCCAAAGAGATTATATCAGATACTAAATGATAAAAGATTTGTTGCGTCTATTCCTAGCATATTTCAAAGGAATGATGAAATAAACATGTCTGTACCTTAGGGCATAGTTTGAAAATGTGATAAAAACGTTGTGAAATGAATTATCAATGAAACAAGCAATCAACAAAGATTAACAAAAGAAGCTTGAATTGAAACAGACTGTCTTTTTATATATACAAGTATGTACTTTGTATGTGTGTGTGTGTATCTGTGCGTGTGTGTGTGTGTGTGTACATTCACATTAGGTGATCTCGATACATACACATACATTTATTTATAGTACGCTCGTACCCACGTATATTTCGGGGTTGTTATTTTTCCTCTCCCACTCTCTTTCTGAATACATACTTCCATATGAATACATACTTATATTTACTTTGAAGGTATAAGTGTTTTGTGAAATGCAATCAGCCTTGTCCAGGATTTGAACTCGTTCTGCCATGTACAGTTCCAACGATAAAAACCATTACACCCTGGGTGATTGATGATATATTTTTTTTTCTTTGTATGGGTTTGTTTGTATGTGTTAGGGTTTGTTTTTGTGTGGAGATGTAGTGTAGCAGAAAGAACTAATTTCAATTGCTCGTCAGACCACCATTAAATCACGTGGTGATTTATATTTTCAAATTTATTGTTTGGCGCGGGAATTATTTTCGGCCGTTGAAGTTTTGATTTTATATTTTTGACCAATGAGGATGGTTTATGCCATTCTGCTCGGATCACTTTCCTGGGCAATATAAAAGGCTGTGTAACACTCTCTTGACCTCTCTTTTTGACTGACCCACCTCTCCGCAGTTTGCCCGGGGAAGAAGGCCCCGAAGAAGCCCGACCACAAACATGATACCCTCTCACCTGTGGTTAAAATAAACACGGAAAAGGAGGCTCCCGTAGTCTCGCCCACACCAGCGGGTAAGAAAAACCCCACTCCCCCTTCGTCCCCTACGGTTAATTCCGAAGAGGCGAAGGCTGAGTGGCTGACTGTGGGAAAAGGTGGGAGGAAGCTCCAACCTGAGGATCCTCGCTCCCAAAAGTCGGCCCAGGTAGGCACCGACAGTTTACCCCCCTCTAAAAAGTCCAACAGTCCACCCCCCCACATATGCCCAGAAGTCATCCCCCAAAAAAAACAAAGTCCCACCCAAGACCCCACCTAAACAGCGTACACCTCCCAGGGTCAGATCTTTCAGCCCAGGCCGGGAGAAATTTGAACAACTCCTGGAATTTAAAAAGCGGCTGGACCTGGAGCGGAAATCGTCTCCACGACCAGGGCCCTCTCATTCCACACCTTCATCACCTAGACATCCCAGAACCATTCGTCCACCACCAACCACACCACCCCACGGATCCATGCCTCCGCCGCTCATGTCAGTCCTAGTCCAAAAGAAAAAGGGACCCCCCCTCCGCTGCCGGTGGAGTCACCACCAACTAAACCAGCACCACCAGCAACAGCAACCTCATCATCACCATCTACAACACCCAAGAAACGGCAGCGGAGCTCGTCAATCGACAGCTCGGGGGATGAGGTCCCTAAACATATAAGAAAACGAGACAAACCACGTCATCACACCGGATCAAACATCTGCCGGGTGGATGAGGGGGCCCTGGATCGTCTTCATAAGGTCCAGCCGCAGCTGTTGAAAGACTTAAGGGTCCTCCACAACTTCAAAGAAGTAAACGGTTGCAATGTGGAGGACCCAAAAAAATTCCCCAATGCATGGATCACCACAGTCATTCGGAAGGGCCGAGGGTCGGAAGGGGTAATGAAGATGTTAGGCGAGGCAAACGAGGCCCTCGGCCCTATATCATACATAAAGGACGATCTTTTATCATGTAAGGGGCTCGTTGGGAGGGTCCCTGTTGTATTGCACCCCTCCCTTTATAGGGCTTTGAAACTAACTTTTCCGCGGGACGTCGGGGGTCTCGCTCATGACGGTGCCATCGATAATGAGATGGCCACGGGATCCATGAGCCAGACCGTCGGAGTCCTGACCCCAGCCATGTTTAGTCCGGGCACTCAACCCCTGTAATGTTCATGATGGATCTAAGATTGGCTAGCATAAATGGCCGCGGCCTGAGGTCGGATTCTAAACGATCCCAATTATTATTATACCTCCAGCGTCGCGGCATTGATATTTGTTGTTTACAGGAGACTCACTTTGACTCCGACTTCCATGAAGGTATTCTGGCGAAGGACTATTTGTCTTTCTCAGCATGCTTTGATGGTCGTTCTAGAGGTGTCACCTGGCTGGTAAGTAGACGTCTGGACGCTTCGTGTGCTCTTGTTCTTTCAGATCCGGCGGGCAGACTTTGTGTTCTGGATATTACCATAAAGGATAAGGCGTTTCGAGTGATTGGGGTTTATGGACCCAATGCTACCAGTGAGCTTCCTGCCTTTTTCCGGCGCATCGAGCCGTACGTCGTGCCGTCAAAGCGGGTAATTTTAGTGGGAGATTGGAACGCCGTCCTTGATCCCAACTTAGATAGAGGGCTACTAGTACGGGTACTAACTCCTTGGATGCCAGACATTTCCGCGAGTTTGTCCAGAAATTTGATCTGGTGGACAAATTTCGCGAAAGGCATCCAAATAAGATAGTTTGGACTTGGACCGGTAGGGGCGCCTCGGCCCAGCTGTATAGCTATTTGGACCGAGTGTTAGTTAAGCGAGTCGACTTAGACTATATAGGTGGTCCAAGTTTTGAGCCATATAAAGATTCCGACCACAAATTTTTATGTGTGTCGATCAGGTTAGATAAGGCTAGATGTAGGATGTCTGGTTACTGGAAGTTCAACCTCTCCCTTTTGGCGGAGGCTGACTTCCGGAACCAGCTAGAACTAACGATAAAGCGGGAATTGACAGGGGCTATTATGGGAAATAGGTGGTGGGCTAACCTTAAGGATAGCATTAGATCCTTTGCTGCCGACTATAGTAGGAGACTCAAGTCAGCTAGGGTAGCGGAGCAAAGGTCGATTAAGGATAAGCTAGATAGGGCGGTGTTGGCGGGAGATAGTGGGCAAGTTAACGTAGCTAAGGCCGAGCTGGCCTCCTTGCAAATTAAGGAGTACCAAGCTCTGGTAGTTAGGGCTAGGTTAAAGAGAATGTCCTGCGAGGCGACGAATATGGCCCAGGAATTGCGGGCCGAGGAACTCAGGCATGCTACTGATCGGCATATCACCAGTGTCACATCGCCGGAGGGGCTCCGTCGAACTACAAACGAAGCCATCTGTGGGGAGTTTCGGCAGTATTTCTTGAAGCTTTTCACCAGGGAGCCCGGACTGAGTTCTGCTCAGTTCGACGCCTATCTTGCCGACTTCCCTCGCCTTTCGGCGACTGAAGCGGCTGGGTGTGAGGGGCTCATAAAGGAGGAGGAGATTCGGGTTGCACTGAAGTCGGTCGGGCTGGATAAGTCCCCCGGAATTGATGGTCTGCCCTACGAAGTGTACTTGAGGTTGTCGCACATGTTTGTCCCCTTGCTGGCAACCATCTATAACAACTGGATGAGGCAGGGTACTATACCCAGACGCTTCACCAGGGGTATAGTGAAGTTGCTACGTAAGAACAAACATGGTGGGGATGGGATTAGCAACTTTCGCCCTTTAACGATGTTAAATACGGACTTAAAGATTTTGGCGAAGATCTTGGCAAACCGCTTGCAGATTGTCCTGCCTAGTCTGATTTGCCCCGAGCAGACTTGTGCTGTGAAGGGTAGGACTATCCAGGACAGTCTTCATCTGGTCCGCACGATCGTAGAAAAAGTCGACGGAAATGCCGCGCTGATCAATTTAGATCAGTCCAAGGCCTTCGATAGGGTTGACCATGCTTTTCTGGAGGCTGTCTTGTCTTCGGCTGGCTTCGGGGTTGATTTTCGCACCTGGATACGTCTCCTTTATGCGTCCCCCGGAGTCATGGTGGAGGTGAATGGGGTAAGGTCGGAGCCCTTCACTCTGACTCGATCGATTCGTCAGGGTTGCCCGTTATCGCCCATCCTGGCGTTAGAACCTTTTCTACGCAGGATAAAGGCGAACCCGGTCCTACGCGGCCTCACGTTACCTGGCGCCAGTGAGGTTGCCAGGTACACTGCATACGCTGACGACGTCAGCGTGCTTGTAACGAGCAGTGCCGAGGTGGAGGAGGTGAGCAAAGAAATCCGAAGGTACGAAGCTGTAACAGGGGCCAAGATTAACCGCGAAAAGTCTGTCGGCTTGCGGTTGGGCTCGTGGAAAGGCTGTGCTCTTCCCGGCCCCTTCACTTGGAAAGACGGTCCGTGCAAGATACTCGGCGTCTGGTTTGGGCCTGATCTTCAATTGGAGAAAAATTGGTCGGAAGTACTGGATAAGGTCGTAGCCGCAACTGAGTTGTGGCTGCGTAGAAGGCTTTCCCTCAAGGGTCGGGCAGAGGTGTGCAGTTCGCACATCTACTCCCTAGCCGTATACCGACTTTCAGTGCTTCCTATCCCGGCCACCATCCTATTCAAGCTGGAAAGGATTCTCTTCCAGTTTCTCTGGGCTAAGAGACATCCTTTGGTGCGACGGGAGATCTGTTACCTTCACCCTTCTGAAGGCGGTCTAGGAGTACCTAACGTCGAGGTACGGCGCCATACTTTGCGTCTTACTTTCCTAGACCGGATGTGTTCACGGGACACAGCGACGGGAAGCGTCTGGAAAGAAGACGCTAGACAATCTTTCCCGTCGCTAAGAAGTGTGCATTTTGCAGATGGGGAGGCCCATCGGTTGCCCAGATGTGAATGCCCCTTCTATCGCGAGTGCCGGCATGCTTTGAAAGTTCTCTCTCGGCTGCAGACAGGTCTCTCTGACAGCCGGCCGTTGTCGAGTAGGGCATTATATCGATGTTTAGTGAGGGGGGCCGCTAGCGATGGTTTGATTGGCGAGCTCGGTGTGACGGAGGCGGAGGGTCGCTTACTGTGGCCTTGGGCCCCCAGGATGAGGTGCCTCAATAATGACGAGGCTTCCCTCACCTGGCTGGTCATTCAGAATGCCCTCTGGGTCGGCAAGAAATTGTTTGCAGCGCAACAGGTCATTTCGCCTGAGTGCGGCCGGTGCGGTGATTTGGAGGAGACTATTAGTCACACCTTCTTTCATTGCCCGGTCGTACGGCCGCTGTGCAAGCTTCTTGAAGGCTACATGGTCCGCATCCTCAATGGAAAGTTTTTTGTCCTGGAAGCCAGTTCTGTGTGCAGCAATGTGGTGCCGAAGTTGAACAGACAGGAACATTATGTGTTTCTCTGCTTACTCGGCGTTATGCGTGTCGTGATTTGGACGACGAGAAAGAAGGAACTCTTTGAGGATGAGTCTTTTTCTTCTCAGACCCTGGTGGCATTTTTTAAACACCTGAGAGAAAGAGACTCTCTTCACTGGAGTTTGGCGAAAGGTGGGTGACTGTTGCGCGCTTGTGTCGCGTGGTAGGAGCCAACCTTATTTTCACCTTGGACATCCCAGGGACCTAAGAATATTGCGTTACCGGAAGGACGCGACCACCCAGCCCAGGTAAGTTAGAATTTTTTAGGCCATTTTGATTTAGTTTGTTCCTAATTTAGTTAACTTAGCTAGAGTATGCAAGGTCATTAGGCCCCCCTTTTTTTGTCCCCTTCTTTTGTTTTACTCTCCCTTCCCTTCCCCTCTGTTAGATGACAGGAATTGGAGTTCTCCAGGAGTGCGATGGAGGGCTTATGTTAATTCATATTTATTGTTTACTTATATTTTATACCATTTATTTATCTTATTTAATTATTTTCCTCCTTCGACACTATTTTCGACTGGTTAACTCCTCTTTCTGCCATGTTTTAGTACGTGGGGGGACCCCATACTAACCATCATAATGTATATATGTTTTCTTCATCTTTCGTTTTTAGGGGAGTTTTTTAATAAATGTATATAGTGTTCGTTTAGTTTTTTCAATCGCTCCCCTCCCCCTCACTTTGTAAATATGGGATTAAGTTTAGAAGTCCATGGAGCAGTAGTGTTGTTTTGGTGATTGTTGTTTTTGGTGAATGCAGTATGATAGTGATATGTTTAATTGAGGTATTTTGGTGTTTTTTTAATTTGGAGATATGTATTGGTCAGTGAATGAGTCTAGTTAAGTTAGAGATTAGGATAGTGTTGACCAGCCTTCCCCCCCCATTTTTAGGCCTTGTGCCATATTTGTATTTTTCCCATTTTTTTTAAAACAAATACAATAAATAGTCTCTTTTTGACTGACCCCAGCAGCAGACAGATCACATCAAAACGAAGAGAGCGCATTCAACATTTGGGCCACTGTTCCTTTAGGAGATCATTCTTTCATCATTTATTCCTTCCGCCAAGACCAACTGGACCTCGAAACTTCAGGTTGAATGCTTTATTCCTGCTCTGACATTTGCAACTGTTTTCTTCAATTTGTACAAGGGATTTCGTTTCTAGCTGACATTAAAGTTTTTAGAACTCATCAGCTATTCATTTGTTTACTTCTTTCTTAATATAACAGAGGCAACAGGACGGATCAACCAAAAATCTGCCTCGTTGCTATAGTAGTTTATATTTGGGGGGATTTTTTTTTCTATTGCAGGGTTCTCTTTGTAGGTGATAATTATGTGTGTGGTTGCTGTTCTGTGGGTTTGGCTTGTAGTCTGTATGTACAGCTTCTTTTTTGTGAGTTTTTTGTTTTCTCTGTTTAAGTTTTTCATCGTTTTCTCTATAATTTTTTTAATTTTCTTTCTTTTTTATTTGGTTTTTGGGGTAGTTTCTTAAGCCATGTAGTTTTTTTGTCTAGGATTTTAAGCAAAAATAAAATAAATACCTATAAATACCATTTCCCAAACAAAAAAATTTGTTCCAACCACCAAACATACCCACAAATGCAGAGTGGGTTGAACAACATCCCCTATAATACACCCCATAATAGAAGAAATCACACAGATGACCCTAGGGATAGCAACAATATGGTAAAAAATAATCATAGAAGGAAAATCCTACATTTTTAAAAACCCAATAATAACATTTATAATTAATAGGAATTTAAGCTGCAATTAAAAAAAACGAATGTTCTAACTGTAAAAAGGTATACATTGGTTGTGCTCAAGCATAGAACAATAGTTTGGGGTTTTTTTTACAAGAAAGCAACATTAAATTGCTAGAAAATAGAAAACTCCATGTATTAAAATAACTTTATGAATGCAGCAATGGACACTTTTAAATAATGCCAATATACCAGATTGATAGCTACATGTTACTCCAAATAAAAGAAAAAAATTCTTTGGTAGATATAAGCCTAAATTAAACAGAACCTAACTTCACAAACACACGTGTGCATCTGCAGAGGCTAGGGATTTTTGTAGACAATTAACTCCATTAGGACACGAATCCTAGAATTAAGAAGGATCACATCCCTATCAAAATAATGTTCCCTTTAAAATCTAGGACCAAAGACTACACTAGCGATTATCAATCTCGAGAAGACAAAAAATCTGAAACACATGTAGAACATCAGTATATGAAATAGTAAAAACTTAAATCTCAAATTCGGATTCTTTTGTGAACTTATTCATTCTAATTTAAATTTTTGGGGCTGATAACTTTTTGCGGGTCTAAAAGGATAACTTTTTTGTGGGTCTTCCCCTAATTAGCTTTTTGACTGTAAAACAAGGGAAATTTCACATGTAGGTCACAGACAATTATAAAAGCAGATAGTAAAAATAATCGTTATGCTTCTTCTAGGAAACTGTCCTACCTGAAAATGTTTTTAGGAATTTATTTGGAGCTCCTTCTTGTATATATTTCTTAGAGTTGTGGAGGATAAGTTATTCTCGAGGTTTTGTGAGAAGTAAAATTCTGAGTGTCGGTCCCACAATTTACAACACAATTTGTATAAAAAAACACAGACAAAAAGAAATTTTATAATAACAAGAATGTTAAAACAAATATTTTTTTATAATTGATACCAAGACTCAATAAGCAAATAATGACAATACAAAAACAGCAAAAAAAACCTCATGTTTCAGTCTATTCGAAAATTTTAACACCAATGTTCATATATGTCTGTTATATATATATATATATATATGTGTGTGTGTAGTACAAATATGTTAAATAAATGTGAATGAGGGTAGTTTGAACATATCTGTGTGGACATGTGTTTATAGTAGTCAAGACAGATATATAGATAAAGAGAGAGAGAGAGAGAGAGAGAGGCAATGTGTGTGTGTGTGTGTGTGTGAAACTTAATATGTATACATTCCCAGGTCTATTCACTGCTTACTCAAAGAGTTATATATATCTGTATGTTCATCAGTACATCGCAGTGTGTGCTTCTCTCCATCCATCCATCTCACTCAACCTGTGTCTTTCTCAGTCTTGGTATTTGTTGTATGTCCCACCAACCGGACAAGTGTGACACAAGTGTTTTTTAGGTGGGTTCAGGCACAGAGCTATAGCCTAAACACGTGCAATGGCTCCAAAAATGTATCTCAGGTGCCCAGAGGTAAACCTAGCCCCTCTAAAGAGTTTTAGAACCTGTGGGGATGGCTCTAGAGGCTCAAGGAGAATCAGACTTAGGGCCCATCCATGGCGTTCTATACTACAGGCCAACTCATGGTGCAACTGAGAGCCAGAACTGGAGGCCTATTGAAAAATGTATGATTTTCAGAAATTTTAGAAGAAAATCATACATTTTTCAATAGGCCTCCATAGAATAACATTTTGATTCACACCAGAGGATAATAGGATGTGTTGAAAGTTAAATAAATGAAAATATGTATTTTTGCTATGGACACTGATAATTATTAAACAACACAAAGGGGGAATTATGATTTCTGGTAAAAGATATAATACCCATAATATTGAATCAGAAATATTTATATTATTTACGGGTGTCACTGAACTCTATTCAATCTATTCCCTGCGAATGAATAAAGAGTTTGGTTTAAATTTACATTACAGTTACTGGGTTTGACGAACAGAACCTGAGAATGCTGGAAGACATCAGCCGAAGTGTGTATATAATAATCAATCATCTCAGAAATATACACAAATAAAACAAAATCATTCTAGGAAAGTTTCAAAACTTTTAGAACTAGTTCTTTTTCTGATCTGGGTGAGCCATGTTTGCAAAATGTTTTAAAACTATATTTGCAAAAATAGAAGCATACTTTTTCTCCATATAGAAAAAAATGAAAGTCAGAAATATACATAAATATATTACTTAATGATTTATAGCAAACACACAGCACTTCCGGGGCATGGCTAGGAATGAACTAATATCTGAAATGGTAGATTAAACAAATATTTTTCTTACTACTTCAATTTAAGGGTAAATTTTCAAGCTAAATTAATTATACTCTTAATTACAGCTTTTATCCACCCACTCTGCCCAAATACACACAACAAAAAAATAACCATTGGCAAGTATGGTCAGAAGGAACTTTTAGTTTTCCATGGTCAGTTAAATTGGCATATTCTTCATATTTTTCATAATAAAAATGGGTTTCACATTCACTGGGTTGATCATCATTTTTTGTAATATATCCAGCTATGTACACAAGAGGCATTTTTATTTCATTAGAAAGAGATGGTTCTAAATTTTCCAGATTGTCAAATATTTTTTAACCTTCCTCACAAAGTTTATAATCACAAGATGTACATTGGTGACCTGGATTAACATCAAATTCATCAATATTTACATTTTGATTTAAAAGTAAAGATGTCTGCTTAATATGCAGCTTTTCAATACACTGTTGAACATTTATAAAATAAATGCCACTTGATCCTTGGCAAAGTTTACTAAATTCTTTTTTTAATGGATCAGTTGAAAATTGCCCAAGTAGTACATATTTATGACTTGTAACTGAAAGGTATTGACATAGATTCACAATTCCATTGCAAGTATGATGTATGACAGTAGTAGTGTTTTGGGATAATTGTTTTTTACGATTACCTTGACTGCCAGCCATATTAAGAACCATTTTACAAAATCCAATGATAAAATCAAGTCAGATGTCATTTGGAGATCTGATTTCAGCTTGTAGAGGATCATTACATAATTTATCAATTTAAAGAGACTTAAAATTTAAAATTTTCCACCATGTTAAAACCTTGTTTATGAAGAGGGCAGTATCATTCTTATCTACACTTATTCCACACTGAGTGAGAAGTGTATTATATGTTTTTTTCAGAAAACACTCTGAGGCAAGTAGAAACCCGTTGTCTTTCTTTTGGCTTTGGAGCAATGGAAATTTCATTTAAATCTGTAAGTTTGGCTAGTCTTTCAGATTCAAAACCATATAACTGTGCCCATTTTGCAACTCATCTTATTCCATCATCATCAAAGATTAGTTCTCCTGCTTTTTCTGTCAGCCACAAATTGCAAATATTTTTGAACAGATGAACATAATCAAAAAGTTAATGTTTATTATCTTCAGTTAACCAAAGTTTTTCAGGAAGTGTGGGATATAATTTTAAAAAAGCTTGATTTACTTGGTTGTCATCACATATAATAGCCTTTACATCAGCTGGTACCGATATGATGGCCTGGACTGTTAACACAATTTGTTCAAATAAAAAGGCTGATATTAATTTTGAAATTGGAATCAATTTTGTAAGAAATTTTGGACCCCCATTGAGACATACCAACATTATACCAAGTACTGTTTGAGCAAGTAGAGATGGATTGTCAACTGATTTACCAAATAGTTGTTTGCCATGATATAGCAACATTTTTTTGATATATAGTTCATCATGGAGAATTATGCATCCTTTTTGACTGGTATTAAGAGTATTAAATATAGATAACAAAAAAAGTTTTTTCGTTAAGTTTTGAAACTTTTGACGCCATCCTTCCTAATAGTGCTAATGAGGATAATTGAAAATTATCTCTTAATCTATTATACAATGTCTGAGATGTTGCATAGAACCCAAAAGCACGTATAACTATATCTGAGCTGTATTTTATTCCAACCATTTTGGGAGCCATTGCTAAAAATTGTTGACTCAGGATATTTTTCTTGTGATCAAAAGCCATAGAATTTAAATATCGGATGATTTCTTCCAGTTTTGACCAAGTATCATCTGTATTTATACGGTTTTTGGACAGGTTGCTAATATAACACTTAATTTCATAATGAAATGTTTTAAAGTACAAATTGTTATAAATTCTCAACATAAAGAAAGGAATACCATTAACAAATTTTGATGATTGAACAGTTAAAATATTTTCATCCAAAAATGCTACAATTGGACATACAAAGTCTTTTTTTGTTGTTAAGACTTTCTTTCAGATTTGTATAATTAATTTAATCTAATTCTAAAAAAGCACTAAGTTCATCAGCAATTTGATTTTTAACAGTACTGGAAGGTTTTTTTTTTATATTCCTTTGAACAGCTGAGGGTTTTGGTATTTGAATACTTGGCACACCTGACCATACAGATGTTGGATTTTTTGGACGTATTTTTCTATGAACTTCTATGGTATCAAAATTTGAAGGTCAATGTTGTTGACAAATAACATTATTGTTAGTAACATTTAGATTGGCATTTGGAACTGATTTTATACAGCATTCTGTTATTTGTTTTGCAAGCAAACACACGGCACTTCCGGGGCATGGCTAGGAATTAAGTAATATCTGAAATGGTAGATTAAACGAATATTTTTCATACTACTTCAATTTAAGGGTAAATTTTCAAGCTAAATTAATTATACTCTTAATTACAGCTTTAAACCTGCCCAAATACACACAATGATAAATTAAAAAAAAAAGATTTAGAGAGTTGCCTTCAGCTTGAGAATCCACTTTTTAATTTAATAAAAAATAGTGGGGGTATGGTTTTGTTTGGTGAATACTGTCAGGTTTGCAGTTTTGCCCAATATTATTAATCGTTTAATTATCAACAATTAAAACTGTTTTTAATTAAACAAAAAATAGTAATGGTTGCATCATGCCATTAAACTAAAAATTAAAAAGTTTTATAACTTTAAATTAAATTTATTACTTTATATTAAATTTAAAAACATTCGTAAGTAGCCTTTCTTTTAGTTTGGTTATTTTAATACACTTCAAAGTATATGAATATAAAAAAGTAAAGGGAAAGGAGTAGCACCATCCCCTACACCTTGGTGTAGTAACTATTGAAAAGGGAGCCTTCTGGTCGCCCTCAACTATGGTCGCTAACTTTACTTTTTTATAGATATAAGTAAAGTTGGCAACCATAGTCGAGGGTGACCAGAAGGCTCCCTTTTCAATAGCTACTACACCAAGGTGTAGGGGAGGGTGCTACTCCTTTTTCTTGATTGCTCCACTTTACCCTTGATATGCACCTTATATTGTGAGTGTTAAGCAAGGAGATATCAAGTACCATTTTTAAAGTCTTTGGTATGACCCGACCTGGGATTGAACCCAGGTCTCCTGGATCATTGGCGAACACTCTACCCACTAAA
Source organism: Sepioteuthis lessoniana (assembly GCA_963585895.1). NCBI lineage: Eukaryota > Metazoa > Mollusca > Cephalopoda > Myopsida > Loliginidae > Sepioteuthis > Sepioteuthis lessoniana. The sequence continues at coordinate 21,440,598 of OY757907.1, forward strand.
CATAAATATATATAAATATATACATAAATTATAGAAATATAACATATATTAATATACATATTATATATATATATATAATATATATGAAATGTAGGTTGTATATAGGTTTGAGCTGGACATCCTGCCTTTGCTCATCCATGTGAAGGAGTACATCACTTATGAGCTCGTCCCTACTTCTCCAGCAGTGTCCCGCATGTCTGGTTCATCTAATTTTGATAGTTTTCGTGATGGGTGGTAGGTGTCCGTATAGCTGCTGCTTTGTGTAATGCTGTCTCCAGGACTTGTTCAATATTGCTTGCAGCATTCTCGTGTAATTGCTGTCAAGCTTTTTCTCCATCTGTTTAATTAGTGTCCATCTGGTGCATCCATATAGCAGTATCGACGAGATCACTGCTTTGAAGAAACTGCTCTTCATTTTATCGGTTAGGTCTGACTTCCATATAACCAAAAGCCTATCAATAGCAGGCCATGCCTTTGCTAGTCGCGTGTTGATGTGTGTCTCGGTTGATGAGACACTGCTCTTTAGGTAGGTGAACTTGTCAACTAGTTTCACAGTGCTACCATTTAGTGTGGAGATGTTGCCTTTTTGATTTGCCAGAAGCGCTATATGATCGGCGTAGTTGGCGTTGGTAATTGTTTTTGCATGGTATCTTCTGCTTCTTTCTCTTGTTAGCTTGAAATCGTTTTCTTTAATTTTATCGATAGAATTTCTAAGTACATAGTCTACACAGATGATAAATAGGTATGGGGCTAGTACTCCTGCTACTATGTCGAAGTAGTCTGTGTTTCCATCTGGAGAACGGGCTTTTACTTTGGTGTTTCAATATAGCATCATTATGGCTGCGACAGTTTCTTTTGGTGGGCCATAGGCGAGAAGAATTTGCTCCATCTTACCTGTATGAATGGAGTCAAATGCCTTAGTAAAGTCAACAAATAATATTGTTGCCTGTAGGTTTTTTGAGCGTACACCTTCAAGAATTCGACGGAAAGTCAAAATTTGTGAGGTCGTAGATCTATTTCTTCGGAAGCCATTTTGATTTTTCCTAAGTATGTTATCAAATTTGGGTTCTATGCGGTTGCTTAGTAGGGCATTATATATCTTAAACGAACCTACATATAGCAGCTCTGTGCTGATATGGGATTTAGCCCTGAGGATCTGCTGAAAGCAATGGACGATAGGGAGGTGTGGCGAGAAAGGGTCAGGAATATCCGTGCTGATAGCGCTACATGATGAAATATAAAAAAAATATAACTTTTTTTTACCTTAAAGCAAAAAAATCAAAAGTAAAAATAATGCATTTTGTTCTTTAAAAACAATGCCAGAAAAATATAAAAATAAATGTGATAAATAAAATGGTATTATTATCATTCTTTTAGAATAAATTTTGCAGTAAAAACATTATAACATGTACAAAAAAATAAAAACGTCAAAAGACGTAAAAGAAGACCTTTCTAAAAAAAATAATTAAGATATTGATATTAAGTCCTTGTAATAAAATTTATTACTGTAATTTTTTTCTTTAATTCTAATAAGTAAAATCATTACAGTTCACCAGTTAGTAAAAATAATCATTTATTCTTTAACTTTGGAAAGAAAAGCGCGAAGAAATTCGCTTTTTTTTTTTTTACTTTTAATGTTGGATAAAGTTTTAAGACAGTAATGTTAATGAACCTTTCTCTATTAAAATTTTATTCAATTTTTTTTATTCAAACTTAAACTTTTAATAAAATAAAAAAATGTTGATTTATGCTAATTTTTATCATGGTTAAAAACTTGAGGAAATTAAACTTTAATTTCGTTGATGTTACGTTTTCACACACACTAACAATGTTTTTAGTGTTTTTTTTAACAATATCAAAAAAAAAAAAATCAAATTAAGTAATGACATTAAATTTATGGAAAAAAAAGATTTTAATTCCTTTTATAATAAAAATAGTTTGCTTTAAGTCTTTGAAGAAACTAAATTAAATTCTGTTAAAATTTGTTTAATGTTTTATTGCTTTGCTTCTTAAAATAACACAAATTGCTAAAAAAGAATTGCATTTTATCAATAGATATTTCTTTAAACTTTAATTTTAAAAAATGTTGAACAAACTTTAAGAGGGAAAATGCCAAAAATTAATTAAACTTTAATTTAAAAATCTTAAAGCTTTAAACTTATGTAAATCTTTTTGTGCAAGTAAATATAAGCCCAAAGTTTCCTTTTTACAATTTAAATAAAAATAATGTATCAATTCAAACTAAAATAATCAAATATACTTACTTCAACTAAATAAGTGAAATGATATTCCAACCAAAGGTAAAATTAAAAGATTCTTTTGAATTTCTTGAGCCGACAACACAAGGGTATATACACAGTACGCAGCACTTAGCTCAAACTGAAACTAAAACGACCTAATTATCTCCCTGCAATAAAACCGGCCTCCTGTTTAATGACTTATGTGCGTTATGAAGTAGCCCGTAGTATAGAATGCCTGGTCCCGATCGACTGCCACCGAAGCCAGGACACATCCAACCTGATCCGTGTACCGAGCCACACGGCCAGCCGAAATGTGTCTCGAACCAGCAGCCAGGAGTTATACGTACCAACTCTCAGTCTCTACCCTCCGTTGAAAAACTCGGGTACTTATACTTTTTGAAAAAGCTCAAGCGGTTCAAACTTGGATATTTTATATTTACGCGGGTAGATTTGTAGGGAACGAATAAATAAATAAAAATTAAGATTAAAATTAAAAAAAAGAAAAAGAAAACTATTAAATTTGCAGAAAACTCCCAGAGGTCCATAACAGGAAAAGCATGCGTAAAAAGAAAAAGGCATTTCCTCTTGACAAAGGGGACGATATTATCTTTCTTTTTCAGGCAGTGACCAGCGGATTGATAACCTCGTGCTGGTGTTTTGGGCACCACGCCTACGTCTTTGGACGTAGCGTCGGTTAGTCCCTTCACCCAGTAGCAGCCCTCTCTCTATCGGTCAAATCTATGCTGAAATATACAAGACTCACACATGAACTATAGACAAACTCTTACCGGACTTTGACAAACTTCCAAAAGAAAACTAAACCTTATGGAAGCCCAAAATACCAAATGAGGATGAATACATACATGAAACGAATTAACGTATTTTTGACACCTTAACTGGGGGATTCAACCATTTCAATGTATTCAGGAAAAACTCCCTCATCCACGGAATGGTTGTTGAACCCAGTAAATAAAGGAAAGTATAAAAGAAACGTCTTCGTCTCTTATCTGTTTCTATCTTTTCTTTTTGTATATTTCTTTTAGGACTTTCTTTCGGCAAGGCATTACGCCAGCCAGTCAACATGGGGTAAAATAATACAACCAAAATATGGAGTCAGATATCTTACGGCAACACAGCCTTGCCCTTAGTCCCTGACCTTCAATCTTCAAACCCCACAGATTTAATTTTAGGTCAAACAGAGGTCACCACACGCCAAAACCACGCATGTGGTTTATCTTGACCAATCAGATTCGCTGAAACAACTTATTTTATTTTGAAGCCAAAATAATTTTGCTTCGGGAACATGTTTTCAATGAGTGAGTTGGATCCTTTTTTTCTAGAATTTTCCAATCTGTGCGCTCTTCACTGATTGGTATAAAATATTGGAGTGTAAATTTAACAAAATTTTATTTTTACGTAAATTTTCTTTTCTAGTCTCATCTACTTTTCGTTTTTGTATTTCTATGTACGATTTTAGTCTGTCAACCAGAACTTGTTTTTATAGGAAAATATTTGGGTGTTTGCTGAAGGACTGTATATAAGTTGCTTCTAATGACCTTCAAATACAATCTACTCTCATCCAGACTTTATCACAAGTCTGAAGTCTGTGTGGAATGTAAGATTTCGAGGATTTATTGGATCTTGTGCCGTTGACTTAGGAAACGCAAAGTTATAATTTTGTCATTCGTCATATTTGTTAATAGTAACATTTGTGTGCTTGGAACAGCGTAAAAGGGAGAAGAATCGTAATTGTTATGCATGCTACGAATTCCTAAAAGAACTAATTGATAAGGCCGATAACCAGGATTCTTTTCAAACTAGACAAGCTGTTTTAATAGTCATGTGAGCTGTCTCACTAGACCTTTTCAATGTTTGTAAATTTTGTGGTGCTCCTGATGGTTTGGTCGTTTATTTTAGTTTAGTTTAGTTTGATTGATAGTAGTCGGTTTTGGGTTTGGATATTTGATTCCATTGGTTTTCTTTTTACCCCATCTTAATTCGTTGACTTCGTCTGTGTCTGTAGAAGGCTGCAAAGGAATTCCCGAAGGAAAGAAGAAATAAGACCAAGATACCTATTTAATTAAAAACTTTATTTCTGGATTCAACAATATTTCTGTGGGTGAGGAAAATTCTTCCAGAAACCAATGGAAATGGTCACGTCTCCTAAATAAAGCGTTAAAATATACTAGCCGTCTCCAGTGGTTGATAAGTTCAGATTCGCTGTTTTTAGTAGTGGGTAATAAGTTTGTGGCAGAAGGAATTTCGTATTTTTGTTTGACGGTTTCCCCAATTTGTGCTGCCCAGAAAGGTGGTTTGGTTTTAATAGGATAAGTCATCCTGATTGGGTGAAATTATGCGCCGACCCTAACGGTCAAATTAAATTACGCGTCAAACAAAAATACGAAATTCCTTCAGCTACAAGTTCATTTTGGGTGATTCTTGTAATGCTTGTTTTGGCGTGTCGGCTCGCAAGCCGTAGACATAGTGTTAGGTGTCTAAATCTTATGAGCCATGTGCTCGTTGCTTGCGGCAACATGAAAGAGGGTACTTTCTGTGTAAGGGGTACCGCTGAAGTGAGCTAGAATTTTTCTTTTGCCCTGGGACAGTTCCTTTTCTGGTCAAGTGTCGTTCCAACTTCCTGTCAGGGGTCTCTGGAAATTTCTGCACTTCTTGATCTTATCTATTTATTTTTATATTTTCTATCTACTACAAGTTCAGTTACAAGGTATCTCCGACCAGTTTAAAGGCTTGAAGTAAATCAATTCAATATGGATTTGTAGTATAAATAAAGATGTGTGATAGTGTTTCTCTTGAATTCCACTGAATGATTTTGAAAAGTAAGGCTTATATATATATATATATATATAAAAGAATTAAAAGATAATTAAAGTTGATATTCAAGGTTAAATTTTAGTTTTATTTGGAAGAGAGTGAGCGCATGCATATGTGTAAAATAATTGTTTTAAAATATCAACAATTTACCCATCACACCCTGTGTGCGTATGCGTGTGTGTAAAATTAATGATTTGAAATATCAACAATTTACCCATCACACCCTCAGACGCCAGGCAGACTACCTGAAAGAGAAAGATAATATTGTCCCCCTTGTCAAAAGAAAAGCCTTTTTTCTTTTTACGCATGCGTCATCCCTTTTTCCCGTTAGAGACCTCTGGGAGTTTCTTCAAATTAAATAGTTTTCTTTTTCTTTTTTTTTTTTTAATTAAATTAAATTTCATTTTTATTTATTTATTTATTCGTTCCCTACAAAATATGTTTGCATTTTTATGATGACAGTATACTTTCTTCGCAATGGAAACACTTGATTAGTTTTGTCTTTCACAGTTATGATTTTAGAATAAATAACTTTAATTTTCATCTTCCGGCGAAAGTAGTGGTTTATCTTTACTTCTACCTAATTTATAATTAAGTCAATTTCATATCATAATTTTCTTTTTTGTGAAAGTCTTGTTTGTTCACTGAGAGAAGAATAACAGTTTGTTATTCAAACGACAGAATCGTGTATAGTCAAGTTTTTTTGTTCAATCACCTGGAGGGTGGAAGAAAGGAACTGAGCTGTTCTTAATGGCATGTGTTCCACCACTGGATACGTCCCCCCAGGCTTAAACCCTCTTCGGAGGGGTTGGGTTTATCGCCCGGCGCCTGAGGCGCCCCGAAAAGGGGAATGCCGACAGGGTCTGAGGCATTTTTGGAACTGCCTGTCGCGTTGGGCTTCGGCCCTGCGACAGGACCCACCTTAAAAACAGCCTTGTGCCACATTCGTACGCTGGTGGGGCGTAGGATAAATAACGGCATCAGATTGACCGAAACGGTGGGCTTTGCTGCTGCTATTGCAGTGTGGGAAGAGTCATGGGTAAAATTTCGTCCTCTTTCTTCGATAAACCATCGTAGGGTAAATACGGACCAGAGATGGCTTGTGTAGACGTTTAATTTTTAAAATAGTCTTGCAGAGAAACAGATAAGTTTCTGAGAGATGCAGGTCTTCAGATTTTTGAGTTGAAACTATAGGACTTTACACTCCTATAATTTAATTTGGGCGGTATGCCACTTGTTCCCACAAAGATGGCGGACGCTCAATGTTCAGTCTCGGGAAACCATTGGCCAGGAGGACCACGTGATATGCTTACAACTACGTCGGCGCGCGAAAATTCAAGTCCTGCGTCTTGAGCCACTGATAAGACGATTTTTTCTATAAATACGCTGTCTTAAAACACATTCACCCTCTTTTACGAATTTTCGTCGTAGCGGCAACACTCTCTTACGAAATTCCTTCGTAGCGGCAACACCTTCTCTTTGACCAAAATTCACCCGTATCAGAAACAGCATGCCTCGCAGACATTATTGTACAAGAACTATGAGACGCTTTCCCGTCTTTAAAAAACTACCGGTTTCTAATCATAGAAAAAAGACATTTTAATTTTACAATTCTTTTTGTAGTTTAGTAGTGTTACACACACACACACACACACACACACACACACACATACATACACGAGCTCACACATATATACACACTATCAGTATGTTAGTAGAGTTAGTTATGTTTTCATGTATTAATGTAAGTTTTGTTTATTATAGAATATAAATTTGTTTTTGTTCGTTCGCCTTGTTTTTAAATGTTCGTTTTGTTCACGCCGTTTTACAACCATTATCTATACCGCTTCTTTTACGTCCACATCACCACAAATTGGTGACCTTCCGACAAGTGAAAGCACGCAACCACACATAAAAACAAAAACAGCTCTCATTTTAAAAAACAGCACAAAAAAATTATTACAACGCGCAAAATGGTAACCCCTACTTAGAACACACAACCAAAATATAAAAATAAATTAAATATACCCACAGCACGTGGAACTCTTTCTACACTACCTCCTAAACATTTGAAACCTTACTTCTTGAGAGAAAACTCAACCACAAATGTTAACCCAACGACGTAAATTGAGCATACAAAATTTCCTAAACATTCGAAACATTTAAGAATATATTTCACTCATTTCAAAGACAACATGAAAATTCTATCACGGCGCGTGAACTTTTGGAAATAGGAGCGGCGAACACATGCAAATTCTTTAAATATCTTATTAGAAAATTTCATATAAAACAATTACATGCAAAAATTTAAACAAAATTTTCCAAGCTAAAACTCCTACACAGAAACAGGACGGCAGAATTTATTTCACAACACACGAGGAGAGGAATTTTGACACGAGGCATATTTCTTCACTTTCCCCACTACCAAAAATCAGGCAACCTTCAACTCTTTTGACTTGCCCACCCAATCTTACTGGCCACCAAAGACACTATCTTCTGCTGCTACCAGACTGGTCAGTAGACGATACACACTTCTTTTACTACTACCAAACTTGTCATTGGGACGACATTCACAACGACAAGGAAGAACAGGACTACGCGATATTCTCCACCAGCCAAAAAAATTTCCCGACATTTTCTGAACAAATATCAACAAAATGCAAGCCAATTCACTTACTATCTTCATGATTCGACAAACTATCCGTGAGTGTCAGAGTGACGAAGCCAAAAAGCACCCACCGGATACAATGTTATCAAACAAATCACAAAAACTAAGACATCTGAAAGTTTGATTTTACGAAAACGAAGACAAGCAAATCTTCAAAAAAATCAACACGAATACTCAGACGTCCAACAACTAAAAACTCCGAAGGAAACTTGTTCCAAGCTGACGCAACATTCCATCACACAACTTTCAATTACGAAAATTTTCAACACAACAGGAATTATGATAGCTATATAATTGTGCACACCAACAAGAAAATTCGAGGCGTTGGTTAATACGTGCCCACGAGCCACGCTAAAACACCGAATTTTTTGGAAAAACACAAACAACCTAGCTAGAAATTCACCTGTCACTTCATTCAACTGCACACAACACAACCTCCATGGAATGCTCAAACAAAAGACAGTTTCCACAACTTCAAATATCAACACATCCTAAAATGAGCCTAACAAAAGATACGTAAGACATTATTACAGCGAATTGAGTTAAACACTGCGTACTTGCTGTTCTACTCACAAAACAGCACTAAAATTTCACCTTGTGCCCACAAGGAATGCCAAATAAAGTGCGAAGTAACTCCCACGCTAAAAAAAAAAAAAAAAAAAAAAAAAAACACTTGCATTCATAAAGCCAACAGTCACGTAAATTTTGCCTCCACGTTAGAGAACATATTGAAAAATATTTTCAATATTTATCAATCTGCGGGGGGGCATATAGGACTTTACACTCCTATAATTTAATTTGGGCGGTATGCCACTTGTTCCCACAAAGATGGCGGACGCTCAATGTTCAGTCTCGGGAAACCATTGGCCAGGAGGACCACGTGATATGCTTACAACTACGTCGGCGCGCGAAAATTCAAGTCCTGCGTCTTGAGCCACTGATAAGACGATTTTTTCTATAAATACGCTGTCTTAAAACACATTCACCCTCTTTTACGAATTTTCGTCGTAGCGGCAACACTCTCTTACGAAATTCCTTCGTAGCGGCAACACCTTCTCTTTGACCAAAATTCACCCGTATCAGAAACAGCATGCCTCGCAGACATTATTGTACAAGAACTATGAGACGCTTTCCCGTCTTTAAAAAACTACCGGTTTCTAATCATAGAAAAAAGACATTTTAATTTTACAATTCTTTTTGTAGTTTAGTAGTGTTACACACACACACACACACACACACACACACACATACATACACGAGCTCACACATATATACACACTATCAGTATGTTAGTAGAGTTAGTTATGTTTTCATGTATTAATGTAAGTTTTGTTTATTATAGAATATAAATTTGTTTTTGTTCGTTCGCCTTGTTTTTAAATGTTCGTTTTGTTCACGCCGTTTTACAACCATTATCTATTCCGCTTCTTTTACGCACACTTCACCCCACAAAACTCACTATTATGGTCGAGCTGAGATGAGTAATTATCTAAAACTAGCAGACAAGAAGTTAGCACTTTGTTTATTAGTTATCTCGAGGAAAAACAAACTGGAATAAATCAGGTCTAAAGGACCTGTAGATTCTGAACAGAAAGAAAGAAAGAAAAGACCTCTCCAAAAAATAACTGATGACATGAATTAAGAAGTTTTTTGGCTTTCTCCTGCTAGGAGAGAAAAGGAAAAAAGAAAGAAAAAAGGGAACTGGTTTCAGACGCTTACAGCGAAGTAAGATACATGTGATTTTAGACACTATTATTAATGTTACCTTAGTTTTACTTATTACTTATGAATGTAAGAGATATGTAGTTTTGCTTATGTTTTTAATGTTACTTTTGTTTTAGATTTTGTTAATGAATTAATTCTTGCATAGGGACTGATGTGCAACCCATTAGCTGTCATCTGTTTTCGTCCACTTTATAGAATAAAGCATTTGTAACTTGTGTTATAAGTGTCTCGTTTGTTTTTAGTTCCCACTTATGTATTTTTAACATTGGGACTTTTGCGTCTAGTACTATTTTTTTTTTGTTTTGTTTTGTTTTGTTAATTTGTTTTAAAGTCGGTTTTTGGTAACGACCACAGAAATTCCGACAATATTCATAAAGTATTTGAATTCAGTAGGAAAATTCAGAGTAACATAATATCATATTTCATATATTTTTACAGCATCTCAGCATAAGTATTTTATCATTAACTTATCTGAAAGGAATGACTATTAATTTCACTTAACAAAATTCAGCTTTTGGGCTATCAATCAAGGTTTCAAAGTTAGACAAGATAAACTTAAGTCACGTTTATATATCTATATTTTGACAAAACAATTTCTATGATAATGATTGTAACGGAAAAATAGTGAAATATTTAGGACAAGTTGTCCTAAATATTTCGCTATTTTTCCGTTATAACGAATTTAAGAATTATTAAAATTTTAGAATATTATTAAAAAGATTTTTGAATTAAGATAGTAACTTGAAACACGAATAACCCGATTTATGTATAAAATATTACTTATATATTAACTATCACTTACTATGGTATTTGAATCAAAGTAGTTGGTCAAAATTAATGACAGGGCATTTTTTACATCCCTTTACAATACAGCTATTAAAGTGCGCTTTAGTTTCGCATTAACAACTATTAGTACAGCAGTTGCGTTTTTGGGGTATAGAAAATCGTATCAGCAGTAGTTTATTTTTGTATATAATCTTCAAAATGGAAAATAAGCAAATTAACATGGTTTTTGAATGTACACATAAGAAAACTCAATGAAATAATTATTTTCAATTTATCAATCATTTGTTATTAAAATCGTAAAAAAATAATATTTTTTATTCCCTTTTTAATATTTGATGGTTTATCTTGTAATAATCTAAAAATCTTTTATTGCCCCGAAAACACAACTTTTTCCCTATTTCTAAATTTCCTTTTTTTATAACAAAATTTTTTTTTTTTTTCCGTTACACTTTTACTTAAATATTCAACTGAATACATGAGACAAAACTTGAAAATGCTTAAATGAGTGTTACTGTTGGTTTTTAAAGTTTTTTTTCCACAAAAATTTTTTTATATTTTAATAAATAGATAAAAATATTTTAAAAAGCCCCCAAAAGGTTCCAAGTTTCTTGCTTTAAAATTTATATTTTTCGATCAGTAAAAATATTCTTTATATATATATATACTTAGATTTATCCTGTGATTAGAGAAAATAAGTCACAATCTAATGTAAACTTAAAGTCTCTCTCCTTTTTTAAAATGAAAAAAGATTGATATAGAATTATTTTCCGAATAATCCAAAAGAAAATTATATTTTCTATTAAATGAAAGTATTTAAAAGACTCCAAACATTTAAAGAATGAGAATCTAATATTCACATTTAGAGTACTAATTTCTTCCAACAGCTCCTGATTAAATTTATTTTCATTTCATTCATACTTTCAGTGTTTTGTCTTTTTATTATATATAGAAAGTATATGTCATATCATATATCCCTACTGATTAAACAGCACCACACACATGGTGGGGAATAAATTTCAGTGACCTGACAAAAATCTGCAAGTTTTTTGATAAAATTTCTGATGTATTATAACTAATTAATGAAATGAAAATTTCATTATATTTGAATAATTCCCTGATTTTTGTTGATTTGTTAAATCAGGGGTAGTAATTTGTTACAATGCAAAAGGTCCTGGGCTGCTCTGTAGTTCATACCCATATATATATATATATATATGTTGTGTGTGTGTATGTGTGTGTGTATGTGAAAAAATCATAAATTGATTTTTTTAAAAATTGAGATTTTTTTTTTATGTACAAGTAAACAGTTTTTTATCCTCTCATGTTTTATAGATATCTTGAGTGAACGATGTTCGTTCAAAAAGTTCTAAGCCTCACATGAATCAGATTTTCTAGTTCTTTAAGATGTGGTAGTGTGTTACAACAAAAATGTTCTGCTATGGCTCATCTTTCTGAGATGCAGAACTTTTTGAACGGTTCTTGTACTCACAAATAATTTTTATATCAGAATTTTCTCTTATCTTTCTTCTTATTGATAGCAGATTTTGATGACAAAATTCATTTTTGTACCAGTTGTTTTCCTTCTCAGATGTCAGCTTCTCACAAATCAAATATTCACGTTAGTTGTGTTTTATGACACAGCAATCCATGTAAGTTTTTTGATGCCAAATGCTGTCATATATATACATATAATTTGTAAAAAAATAGTTAGTAGGTAACATTTTTAAATGAGCCAGAGCTCATTAGTTTACACTCAGTTAAAGAGTTTCAAGTATTGCTATTCATGACAAATAATTCTGTTCAACATTACTCTTTCATTTACACACAGTTTAATGGTTCCAAATATTGGTATGTTATGCTAATAATTCAATTGAGGTATGCAGTTAAAGAGTTTCAAGTATTGCTATTCATGACAAATAATTCTGTTCAACATTACTCTTTCATTTACACACAGTTTAATGGTTCCAAATATTGGTATGTTATGCTAATAATTCAATTGAGGTATGCAGTTAAAGAGTTTCAAGTATTGCTAACACTAATAGTTTTACGTGGTGAATTTGATAAGTTTCCAGACATTTTTTTGTACAGGCATTTAAAATTGTTGTAGACTCTTGAAAATTCACTATGTTATTGCTATACATCTTATGAGATGACTGACCAATTTTTATGATTTCAGGTTCAAATGAACACCTACAGCAGGAATTGGAACTAAAGCCTGATTGTCACAGTTGGTGAATTTCAAAAATGCAATCTGGATGTGAGGACACTTTAGAAGAACGATATGCAATAAAATTCTGTTTTAAACTTGGAAAAAATGCCGCCACAGGAACGCATGGAATGCTTCAGACTGCTTTTGGAGCATCTTGCATGAATTGAACATCAGTTTTTGAGTAGCATAAGAGATTCAAGGAAGGCAGAGAGTCTGTGAGGGATGATGAAAGGTGTGGGAGGAGTAAAGAAGTCAGAACACCACAGTTGATTGGCCAAAGGGTTAGGGTTAGGGTTACTATGTTGAGGTTTTAAGGGAGTTCAGGAAGAGATTCCTTGGGAAGAGGCCAGCGCTCTTCAAATCAGATCAGTGGCATTTCTACCAGGACAATGCCCCCGTCCTCAGCTCCATCCTTGTCACAGACTATTTGACCAAGATGGGCATCAAGACAGTTCCTAGAGTCCAGGCCTTGCTCCTTGTGACTTTTGGTCATTCCCTGAGGAGATGATAGAGGCTGTGACGAAGGTCATTGACACGCTCACACAAGAGGACTTCCGTGAGGCCTTACAGAATTTGTTGGAACGGTACAACAAGTGCATTTTAGCTGGAGGAGATTACTTTGAAGGGGACTAGAGTTTCATGTGTGTACTATCAATAAAAGTGCCCATACAAAAAAGTCTGGAAACTTATTTCATGATCCTCGTATTTGCACACAGTTAAATGGTTTCAAACTTGCTATCAAATACTAATAAGTTAGTAATCATTTAGTTTCCCTGAGTAAATGGTTTTTAGTATAGTAAATGGTTAAACAGTTCTATTTGACCTTCCACTCCAGATCAGAGTGAACATGTGAGTAATGGCAATAAAGGAGTACTCCACATTTCCCAAAGCTCCAGTCTTATCATCATACTACAGAGGTGCAGTTGGAATATTTTCCAGCCCCAGCTGACTTGGCTGAGATACTCATGTTTTTGAAAAACTGTAGTTGCCTTAATTCTAATGTTGGACTGTAGACTACAGTTGATTAAGTTCATTACCCAAAACTGATCTTGTTGAATTCTTAGATTAATAACCATTGCATTACCATATTAAATCTAACCTGCAATAAGGTTTCTTTATTAGTAAAATCTTACCTTCTATGTAAAAACCCTCTGAACAAATATAAGAAAAGAAAACACTCATGTTCATGTCTATACATAAATACTATCCAATTTGTTGGTGGTATTGTTGTTTTAAACCATTTCTTCCATCCCCCCAAATTCGTAGGCAGTACAACACCCTGGTCAGCAAATTGCCCCACTTTGACACTCTCTTTTTCTTTCCTCTCCTGCTTTATCATACCTGAATATAACAAATAGAATTGCTGACCCTGTGAAATCAGGTCAGTTGATATGGAAATGGATTTAATTTATGCAAAGAGATAAGAAATTATCTTTGTATTTGAAAAGATTGTGTACAGTACTTGATATTTTAGATGACATAGATAAGAGTCGTTAGAATACAAAAAAAAAACTTGGTTTCCAGTGGTTATATAATGTATAGCCTTGTGGTTAGGGCATTCATATATTAGATTCAAAAATATTTATCAGAGGTTACAGCACTGGACTGAAGGTCTTATGGTTTGTGTATAAACTGATAGGTTTAAATTTAGAATTATTGGAAAAGTGTGGTTTGGTTTGGTTTGTTGGGTTTTATGGTATATCAACCTTTGTAGGTTATTTAATGCCAAATCCATTTTTATGTAAATGATTAGTTCTATTTCAAACAATTCAGTTTAGGATGAGTACACAGTTTAATTGTCAAAAACATTTCTATTTCAGACTATTCAAGCAGTTATATATAACAAATCAGTTTAGTGTAAATACAGTTTCAATGTCAGAACAGTTCAATTTCAAATAATTCAGTTTAGCATAAGCATGCAGTTTAAATGTATGTACAGTTTACACACAGTTACATGTCAAAACAGTTCTATATTAAATAATTAAGTTTAGTGTAAATACAGTTTCAAAGTTAAAAAAAAAAGTTCTATTTCAAATAATTCAGTTTAGTATAAGCTCGCAGTTTAAATCTAAGTATGGTTTAATTTTCAAAAACATTTCTATTTCAAGCTATTCAGTTTAATCAAAAAATTCAGTTTAGCATAAGTATGTTGTTCTATTTAATCCATAGATAGGGCCCTATCAGGTGCTACCATGCCGGGCCAGAGTGGACCTGGGAGCAATGCCAATGAAGGGGTGCTCCATATTCCCTAAGGCCCCAGCATTATTGGGACCTCACCATCAGACTGTTTAGTGTCATATCCAGGACACTCATTGAGGGGAGGGGTCTTCTACAGCTGACTGGGCAATGGAAAAGTGTAACCAACTATCTTAATGAAAGATTACTTTGAAAGAAGTCTGAAGGCAAGAACTAAATCTCTGCATCCCACTAAATCTCATAAAATCAAATTCATGGTTCATATAATTTTAGTTATGAATCTATGATATAATTCTCTCATTTTTGTATTTTACTGTCACACAGCAAAAATAGTTGAATTTTTGTTCACATAATAGCATTAAAATATTTTAACTTAGAGAATAAAGCATTTTCCAATCCAATTTTCAATTAAATATTAATAAATGTTTATGACTTCACACTTTCATTTCAGCTTTCTGTACAACAAAGAAATAACAAGTCTTTTGCTGGTGTTACTTTGATGGTGAGGCTCTAGTTTTAGAGATCTGGGTAGTGTGGAGTACCCTCTCATTGTCATTACTCCCAGGTTCACTCTGACCTAGAGAGTTAGTACTTGTTAGAGTCCCCTCGATGACTTAAGTAGATCTGTTTAAAATTTATACAGTTTTGATTATACATATTTGATTAGACTGTGAGCAAAAAAAAATCTCTTAAGAAACAACTACACAACAAATATAAATGTGAACATAGAATGAATGTGATTCCCTAACCTCTAGACATAAGGTAACCCTCGTTGAGTTGACATTCAGTTAAAATCAATCAATCAATCAATAAAAACTTTCGGGTGAATGCTATTTAACCTTACAACTACCACTAATAACATCTAATACTACTATAAAGTCAACAATTTTAGAGACTTATGGGTTTTTGAAGTATTTTATATTCCCATGTGGGATTACTAGTGAAGAATAATAATATGCAATTTTGATAAGGATGTTGTTGTGATGATATATGTATATCCAAGTAAAATGTCCTGAGAAATATTCTTTCACCTTCTCATGTCTGTAACTGGTTATTGATCCCATTTTTGGTTAATAACCTCTTGGTATTCATTTGGTGTTTGCCAATGGTCCGGAAGACCTGGGTTCAATCCCAAGTCGCATCATACAAAAGACTTTAAAAATGGTACTTGATACCTCCTTGCTTAACACTCAGCAATATAAGGTATGTATCAAGGTTAAAGTGGAGCAATCCAGGGAAAGGAGTCGCGCCCTCCCCTACACCTCGGTGTTGTAGCTATTGAAATGAGAGCCTTCGGGTCACTCTCGACTATGGTCGCCAACTTTACTTACTTACTTATTCATTTGGTAATTGCTATAGTCTTAACAATGTATGCATTCAATATTTGCATATGCTGGCTAGTTTGTGTCATTGTTGGCAAAGAAGATTTTCTAAATGACTACATATAAACTTAACACGAATGTTTAAATATCAACATCTAATGACACAAAAATGAAACAAGGAATAAACTTTTAACAAGGTAAATAAATAGGATCTGTTTTGCATTAGTAACATTAAAATATTTAAAAAAAACCTGTTTAGTAAAAGAAGGAAAAGAGGGAATTATTGCTTTGAGTAGAGATAAGATTATGAAGAATAGCCAGTGACAGTGGAACATGTTCCAATGAATGAAAATGGCTAATATGGTTTCACTGGGTTCTACAGTAATTGACTGAATGGGTCTATAGTCATATTTATCATCTTTGATATGCTAAATATTTTAGGGGTATGTAGTTTTAAACAATTTCAAATCTACATCCAGTTTATAAATTTTGGAAAACTGGTTCCCAAATCTGTCTTTGTTTTTTTTTCATTTTGTTCAATATCTATCCCCATTAATTTTCTTCAATATCTATCCCCATTAATTTTGTCCAATATCTATCCCCATTAATTTTGTTCAATAACTATCTCCATTAATTTTGTCCAATATATATCCCCATTAATTTTGTTCAATATATATCCCCATTAATTTTGTTCAATATCTATCTCCATTAATTTTGTCCAATATCTATCTCCATTAATTTTGTCCAATATCTATCTCCATTAATTTTGTTCAATATCTATCTCCATTAATTTTGTTCAATATCTATCCCCATTAATTTTGTTCAATATCTATCCCCATTAATTTTGTTCAATATCTATCCCCATTAATTTTGTTCAATATCTATCCCCATTAATTTTGTCCAATATCTATCCCCATTAATTTTGTCCAATATCTATCTCCATTAATTTTGTTCAATATCTATCTCCCTTAATTTTGTCCAATATCTATCTCCATTAATTTTGTCCAACATCTATCCCCATTAATTTTGTTCAATATCTATCTCCATTAATTTTGTCCAATATCTATCTCCATTAATTTTGTTCAATATCTATCCCCATTAATTTTGTTCAATATCTATCTTCATTAATTTTGTTCAATATCTATCTCCATTAATTTTGTCCAATATCTATCCCCATTAATTTTGTTCAATATCTATCCCCATTAATTTTGTTCAATATCTATCTTCATTAATTTTGCTCAATATCTATCTCCATTAATTTTGTTCAATATCTATCCCCATTAATTTTGTTCAATATCTATCTCCATTAATTTTGTCCAATATCTATCTCCATTAATTTTGTTCAATATCTATCCCCATTAATTTTGTTCAATATCTATCCCCATTAATTTTGTTCAATATCTATCCCCATTAATCTTTTTCAATATCTATCTTCATTAATTTTGCTCAATATCTATCTCCATTAATTTTGTCCAATATCTATCCCCATTAATTTTGTTCAATATCTATCCCCATTAATTTTGTTCAATATCTATCTCCATTAATTTTGTCCAATATCTATCCCCATTAATTTTGTTAAATATCTATCTCCATTCATTTTGTTCAATATCTATCTCCATTAGTTTATCTGCATAAGCTAAATATCTGTAATTTGATAGACTTATGGCTCTTCATCTACTCAATCAATCATGTACATCTCTGATTTAAACATGTTTGGTGGTATTTCTACAAAAGCCAGTTAAATATGAAAAATGCAGGATTTTAACTGGTCACTACACAGTCATTATGTTTTTAGCAGAGATAATATTGTTTTGTGTTGTTACGTTGTTATTTCCTCACTAAATGTTTTTGGAAAATAAAGGGTAGAGAAGACGAAGATGCTGGAAGGTTTTTATGATGGTTTTAATGGCAGCATGGAACAAAGGGTTTATGTCAATGCTGCAAGTCTTGTAGGAAGGAAGGAAGGAAGGAAGGAAATGATGTTGTTATAGAGTTGAGAAGGAATTTTAGCAGCTAAATGCCTGAGTGAAATGTGCGTCACTAGGTTAAGGTATTGTTGAATGTGTGAGTGATGTATGGTCGCCATAGGTGTAGCAAAGATCGTGTTTGCTGGTCAAGGTCAGGAATGATGTAGATGCCCATGAATGTGTGGTCCTGGTTGTTTGGGGAGAGAAGTGTGAATGTCTCCAGAAAATGTTGCCCAGGGATAAAGTGGCTGGCTGTCGGAGTGGAATTTTGCGTCGCAGTCAACATAGCTAAAGCTGGAGGAGACTTAAAGTTGTTCCAGTGTGTGGCGTATTGAATTCACCTAATTCATATTCAACTGGGAACCCTTGGTCTAAAAGAATAGACTCAAGAGGTCCATAAATTAGATGGCCTTCCTCATGGTTTTGTGATGTTGCTGCTAAAAGGAAAGCAGACAGTAATTACGTCTGTCCAGTTCAAAAGCTTCTGAGGAAAAGTGTGTTTAGCGGGCTTTTCCCAATTTGGTGCTGCCTGGAAAAAGGGTCCGGGCTGAATAGGATAAGTCATCCTGATTGGGTGAAAATATGCGTCGACCCTAATGGTCAAATTAATTAATGCACCAAACAAAAATATGAAGTTCTTTCTTCTACATGTTCATGATTTTGAAATTGTTTAAACTACTTAGTAAATTGTAGAAAAATCATAAACAGATACATGCAAAAATTTTAGGATTAACTACTAAGATTATATCCAGTAGTATCAGTACTATTAACAACAAATGCTAAAAGTGAATCTAATGAAATAATCTATCAAGGAGAGATTATATTATCTGAGGTAAACTTACTTAGGTATTGTGAATTATGCAAGTAGAAAATTACTTTGGTTCAACCACGTGTATACCGGCTCATTGGTCTAGTGGGTAGAGTGTTTGCCAATGGTCTGGGAGACCTGGGTTCAATCCCAGGTTGTGTCATACCAAAGACTTTAAAAATGGTACTTGATACTTCCTTGCTTAACACTCAGCAATATAAGGTATGTATCAAGGGTAAAGTGGAGCAATCTAGGGAAAGGAGTTGCACCCTCCCCTACACCTCAGTGTAGTAGCTATTGAAAAGGGAGCCTTCTGGTCGCCCTCGACTATGGTCGTAAACTTACTTACTTGTGGAGTTGTTTGGTTGCCAATTCTTGTTATTTTTAAATGAAGGTTGAAAGACCTGATTATTGGCTTATATATTAATATAGCATAAACAGTTAAAAATGTCATGATTGCTATTCTCTCATCTAAGATAATTTTGTTAGTTTAAGAGAAAAGTAAGATTTTACAGACAAAAACAAAAGAAATCTTTTCGTTCTTGTTTTATAGGCAATACATCTGATAATTGAATCAGAATCTTTTGTTCATAAGATTATTTCAACCAATCAGAGATGAGTTTCTTTCTGCTTATTTATTCATTTTGAAATACTTTTAAAAGTAGATATCATTGGTCTGCAAGATAGTTGTCAACTTAATGAACCAGTTCAACAAAAGCAGATACAACAAGTGATAAATAGTTTTACAGGGTGAGTAATCTTAAACTCTTGTAAGTCAAGTCATTCAAAAACATTTTATCGCTGTTTTTCACATTTGTTTTATTTAAAATTTATATGTATTTATTTTTAGATATTTTATAAGTAATTGATTTTATGATATTCATTATAATGTTTGCTTTGAAACTGTCTTAATCATTCCAATAATATTTTATTTACATTTATACTAATTTTGGTCTTGTTATTAAAAAAAAAATTTAGATTACATTTTCATAATTGAATATCTTAACATGCAGATGAATTTATTTGGATAGAAACTTGAAATATAATCATGAACATATCTATCTATAAAAGCCAAGTTTGTATTTTGTTTTGTTTTTTCAAGTCAAGTAGCATTAATAAGAATAGAATGTCTGTTTGGTTTTTAAATTATGTGAAATCTTGAGTAATTTTAAAGTGTCAATTTATAGGTTTATTTACATATAAGCAATCAGAATCCTGAAATAAATGAAAAAGAAATATAACTGAATATCATTCCATTAATAATAAAATTAGATAACAATTATAAACATTCTAACAAGTTTAGATTGTATTTAATAATAATTATGCTTGTATGTTTTAATAGAATCACAAATTACAAAAACAAAATAATACTTCTTTTATACATAGATTTTATTTCTAACTGATTCATATTTATTTTCTCAACATTTTCTTTGTTATTTATATTCAGTTTTCATGTTTTCTTCTTCATAAATGATTTAGAGATCTAAAATTTGCACATTTTGTCAATTTCAAAAGACTCTTTATCTCAATAATTTCAAAAGACTCTTCATCTAAACAATTTTTTCCTAATTTTTTTCCCATGACTTAAAGAATAGAATTTTTCATTTAAAACAAATGTATAAATTTTTATGTTTTCTTATAGACTGCGTACATATAGGATCCACACCTTTTTATTTTTAGTTAAATTAGCTAAGAAAACGTAGAGCAGAAAATTCAAGAAAAAAGGATCCAAACCTCACTTACTTAGAATATTTTAAAGCCAATCAGCAAACACATAGAGATTAGAACATTCTCGAAAAAACAGATCAAAGATTTTTCATAAAACCAAAAAATAGGCGCCTCAAAAAATAAGTAATTTCTACGATTCTGATAGGTTAGATCAGGTCACAAGTTGTGTTTACTCATAGGTCCGTACATTTGAACTTTGGTTGACCCGAAATAAAATCTACCTGCACATAAACTTAAAATATCTTATTTCAATCCACTCAAAGAGTATGAGAACCCAGAATTTTTTAGTTCAAAGGAGGAGGCAGTGACATACAGGCTCTCTGAAATAATTTCTGTGAGGAACAAAGATTTCAAATGATGATGAAATGAAGAGTACTGTAAAAAATGGCTAAAAACTCTGTCCAAAGATTTACATACAAAAGCTTGTTTTTTAATGGGATAAATGCATTTTAAAGAAAGGACATGGTATGGAAAAATAAAGTAAAAATGTTTTCATAGATGAAATGTGAATTCTTTTATTACAAAATTCCCTTTACTTATTAAATAATGCTGGTATCTAATTCTTCAGTTTTATGTAAATTCTCTGTCAGGTATCAATGGCATTCTCATAATTTGGGCAATCAGTGATATACCCATATACATAAGGAATGATATTGTTAATAAGGAGTTCCAGGGGATCTAAGTTTTCATTACAATATAGAAGAGTCTCAGTGAACTTGTTATAAGTCTGAAACTAGTGGAACCTCTTTCTTGCCATGGCATTAGAGCTGGAGTTGACATTGAAATGATCTGGTCTCAGTAATCTAACTCATAGATAAGTGTATAACATATAAGGTAGGCAAATCCAAACTACGCCTTAAAGAGACTTTATTATTCATTGATCTGAATTTGTTAGCCAAAGTATTTAATCAACTCTCTACCGTGTTGATGCATGACATGTTGATTGGTTTAAGTGGGATGTCTGGCAGGAAGTATGCCTCCCAGAGAGTGGTGCATAAAATTGGTCTGTTCCATTGGAATTCCCATCCAGGCAAACAACCTGGACCTAACTCCCTTTTAGGCAAAGGGTTAGGTTCTACTAAGAGCAATGGACCTGTGGAACTGACCTTATTCAGTTTTATGCCCCCATAATCTTGAAAAGGCAAGTTTACATATGATCCAATACAAAACAATTGCAAAAACAAAATTAAATAAAAGCACAGAATAATCCAACTATAGAGGAGGCAGTATCTTCTACACATTAGAGAGACAGGGATGTAATAAATTCTACCTACTAATATCTTATTACACCGAGGTAGTATTATGTTTGATCATATATAATTATTGTAAAACATCCTATTTTTTAAGTATTTTATAAAATAATAATACTCAAAATATTAAATTTGTTGCAAGAGAAATAGCACTTATTAATTTTAAATTTCAATTTTGCAGTTACTTGTGCTCAACAGATTTATAGTTTATGTTTTCCTTATGCTATATATATATATATATATATATATATATATATATATATATATATATATATATATATATATATATATATGTATATATATAAGATGCTGTCCAAACTTTTAAGGAATCTGCCCATAGAAAAAATGCTTACACTAGCATCTACTTCCCAGTATCTCCTTCAAATAGTCCTTTTAGTCATATGTAAGATTGATTAGAAAGAGTTGTGAAAAAAAGTCAGTTTGCACATACTATTTGAATGTCTTGAATTTTAGGGTAGCCACTTATATATATATATATATATATATATATATATATATATATATATATGTGTGTGTGTGTGTGTGTGTGTGTGTGTGTGTGTGTGTGTGTATTTAATTATTTTTCAAAAGCAAAACAAACTTACCTCTACAAGTAAGTGTTTACATATGCAATGTTGGTACAGAGATCCTTTCTAACCAATGAAAAGAGGACATTATCAAAAGGGAAAGTTTTTGGAAAATTATCTAAAAATAGTAATGTAAATTGTAGGTATGCAGGGTCTATCAAAAGCCTCTGTCTGCCGGTGACTAACATACCTATTTATATGTATAGCCTACATAATCACAAAAGCTAAACAATGACATTTTTCACCAACAAAATTTTTATTCTGTTTTAAGGAATTAATATTTACTAAAGGAAAATGTTCAAACTTCAAAAAGTTTTCTTTTTTTTCAAACCAAGGTATATTTTGTTGAAATAAATTTAGAAAGGTAACAGAAAATATTTTTTGTAATATAGTTGTTGTTAAAAGCGAAGAACTCAGACTATAACACTCTGCATACGGAGACGCCTTTATTACACCCTTCTCACATAAACCAATATAGTAATTTACAAAGCTATTTGCTTCGATGTGGCTCAAGGCCGAATGAATGGGGCACCCAATGAGACTCAAACTCACTAATGTAGGTTTGCTAGTCTAGCTTGCTAACCGTTACACCACCAGAGGTGCCCTTCACATAAACCAATATGGCCGTTTGTTTTCCCTCAATCCTCCTATAACCCCTTCTCTTCTCAAGAGTATCAGGGGAGATCACTTGCATGCTTTAACAGTTGTTATTTACTAAGTTTTGCTGTTTCTACCATTTCATAACTGTACATGTTTATCTTTGATTAACTTTGATGATCTGATAGGAACTTGAGCTTTCAAGCATGACTCAACCATAAACCAAATTCATTTTATGGTTCTCTCATCTGAGCAGGATATCGTTCCAATATGTACTGCTGAGCAGGATAGTTTTAAGAAAAATTACTATGGTTATAATAACACAAGTGATTAATGGTTTTAAAATGGAAGTAAACTAGATTTGTATTTGATTTGTATACATTTTTGCACCAATAGACATAGTACATAATGTATGATATATTACATTATATTTTTATTATCAATAAAGAGTGACTAGTCATTAATCTTAACAGCTGCCTTTGACAGCTTTTAAATGAGTAGAAATTTCTATGATGTTGTACATATCTAGATTAGGAATGAATTTCTTTTTAATACAAAAAAGCATTAAGTGAAAAAGATTTCAACCTCAGTTCATAATGAAAAATAATTTTTAAGCATTTGAATTTTCATAAAGAATTTCTAAGATTGCTACTTCCAGTTCTTTTCAAATTATAAATTTTGAGACAAATTCTGGTGGTTAATTTTTATGTACTTTTTCTTATGGCATGGTTTTTGTTTTGTCATTGGTGGTATATAAAGTGTTAAAATTTCATACCTCAAAAAATTATTGGAACTTCCATGGACTTTCTAACAAAAAAACACATGTCCTAACTTGTAAAAATCTGGAGAAAAAACAGATATAAAAATTATTTCTGTTAAAGAATACCCCCACCCCAAACACATAAAAAAACCCTTGTATTTTGTATTTGAAAATTTGTTTACATGTAATAATTTGCATGAAGATAAATTACACCTCAATTTTAAAAGTCTACCAAAAATCAACTATTAATCTAATTGCAATAAAATTTTCAGTATTTATTTATGAATAGGGTATTTTATAAAAAACAATTTTTTAAATATTTTTGAAAGATTTTTTTAGTTTTTCTCAAATCTATTATGGGCTCAGGACTCTAGTGATCTTCTTGCCAGCAAAGTTGCAGAAATTTTAAGTCTCATACACCAACTCTACTTTAGTTTTGGAACTGTATATATCTTTTTAAATATTGTCATCAGAATTAATTTTGACTTGTATTTTCTTTTATTTAGAAATAAAAATAAATAAAAGATACCACTAATGGAGTAAAATGTAATAATAATGAATATGGCACTGAGAATGATCAAGTAATTTGAGGTGGTGTTTAAAAGGTTTCTGCCAATCAATAGCTCATTTAAGGTATTTTTTCCTTCTTGTGTACTGGTTTCCCAAATCAGTCTATCCTACTATTTTATCCTGAGTTAAGGAGGAGATGGATTCATACTTTTTACCCAAGGGGACATTAATGTGACATGAAAAGCAAGCTGTCTTGTTGAGAATATCTACTGATGTTATTGCATTTTGCAAGAACATTTTGGTCTAATGAATTCTTGAAACTGTCGATTTCTTTTGTAATCATTCTCTGAGGCTGAAATTGTAAATGTTTCTTCAGTCTTAATTACTTAATGTGGTTTCTAATAGGAATTTAAGTTTTCTCTTTCATTTTGTGCATATATTGCAATAAACCAATTATTCATCTAAAAAAATACTTTATCAGTTTTTGAAAGTTTTAAATAGCCATTTATACCGTTGTTAAATCCGGTTGTTGTAGAATAAATAACTAAATAACTAAATAAATAATGTTCTATATTATATTTTAGCCTCTTTTGAGTAAAGTTTTTATTGGAAATTATATTTGGTCAATATCGAAGTTATTTTCCATGATTAGCTATTCAAATTTTTTATGTTGATTTTAGATGAATTCTCTGGAAAGTTAATTCATTCATTAATCCTTTTAACTCTTTGACCTTTGATCATAACTAAAATATTGAGCTTATGGTACATAGTAAAATAATGCTCAGCCTAAAATATCAGGTTTCAGAGGCGGGAGGTAATTCATTCAATTTATACAAATAGATTCTCTTAAATTTATTCTTGATTATGAGAACATTTTGATATCAATCAGAGAGTTTACCATGTACAATGGATTAAAGGCAATTAAAAAGAAGATTACATTTGATTTGTGCAGTAGATAAGAATTTGAATTAAAGATTTAAATGTAATATCCAGTTCTGATGAGTTTTGCTATGATGCTAGATTTGAACATTACTCTGAAAAAAGTATATTGAAAAGATATTGATTTCAATATCCAGTGTCAGGTTAGTTAATTATTCAAAATAACTGTTCCTACTACGATGATGCAAGTGCCTGCTGGAATGGGGTAATGAAAACAAGTCATCTGCTCCCTCCCCAACTGAAGCAATAAATTATTTGTATATCCCTGCACCAGACTTTATTACTCTGAAACAATAGATATCTGTCTCTCTTGTAGTGTGAGCATTTCCATTTGTCACTTGAGATTTCAGAATCCTTTCTGGCCCACTTTTTGTCCTGATTCTTTGACTGAAGTAGATATACCTTTTTATCTCAATTTATTGAACAGGAAAAGGCATCTTTAGCCTCAGCATTGAAACATAAGGCCCAGTTAGCTTTGCTCACCAAAAAAGACAAGTAAAATATTTTACTGTTAATATACTCCTTTTTTTATACTATTTTATATAATCCTATTTACCAACCCCTCCGCTCGGGCAGGATATGATACAAGGTCAATTTTTTTTTAAGCGGAGTTTAACAGGTTTTGAATTTAGAGTTTCCCTTCTCCTAGACTAGTTGCCTCACCAAGGCTGAAGAAATCAGTCTGTCCTACTATTTACCCATAGCTGGAGGGAGAATTATTGGATTCATACCTTTCCCAAGGGTATTAGTGCTATGTGAAATGCAATCAGTCTCATACAGGATTTGAACTTGAGTCGCCGTGTCCATTTCCTATGACGATAACCATTACCCCAGGGCACCTATACTATTTTATATTATATTGTCCAACAAAGAGGAACAATGTGCATATTTCATCTGAGACATATTTGTGTATTCTTGTAATACTTTTATATGTTTTATATATATGTACCACTGTCAAGCAGCGGTCGTATCAATACTGCTGTATGGATGCACTACTTGGACGCTAACTAAACGGCTGGAGAAGAAGCTAGACAGCAATTACACAAGAATGTTGCGAGCAATATTGAACAAGTCCTGGTGGCAACACCCCACAAGGCACCAACTATATGGCCACCTGCCTCCCATCACGAAAACTATCCAAGTTAGACGAACCAATCATGCAGGTCACTGCTGGAGAATCAGGGACGAGCTCATAAGTGATGTACTCCTATGGACCCCCACATATGGCTGGGCAAAAGCAGGATGACCAGCTCGAACATACATCCAGCTGCTATGTGAGAATATGGGATATAGCCCTGAAGACCTGCCAGAGGCGATGAACGATATGGAGAGGTGGCGAGAGATGGTCAGGGATATCCATGCCTGTGGCACAACATGATGATGATGACCACTGTAATATATACATAGATATATAGCTATGTATTATTAAAAAAGGCTGTGAATGGTTGCTAAATGAATTTATCATATGTGCATATGTCTTTCCTTCCATTTATTTAGTTTTAGTAAATCATAGGATATACTAATGCTTGGTGAGTAGGGACATAACTAAGTATTCTCCCTCGTACCAAACCACATCAATATTACCAAAGGCTATGAGGTTTGAAAGTTTTAGAGGGGTCACTACAATCAATACAACAAAATCAATAGAAGTAGAATGCTTGTTGTGTCACAAGGTTGTCAATAAGATATATTTTTAATATATCCTTTTGCATCCCTCCACTGCCCCCCAAAAGTAATGTCAGACACTCATGCCTATTTTCATTCAAAACAGTATTTCATTCTGATGGTGACTGAAAGTTCCATGAACTAAGCAAGCAATGATGATATTGGTAATTTCTCTCTCTCTCTCTCTCTCTCTCTCTCTCTCTCTTTTTACATATATATATAACGTACATATATGCATTTTTTTTTCCAGATTTAAACACAATGATACTGGAACTGTTGAGCAGTATCTTCAGCTACTACAAATCTGTATCGTCTGCCATCACATGGTATGTCATCCTTCAGATTTTAGTTGTTTACTTTGTTTCTTGGATAATCTATTCAAATTTTATCAAAGTTTACTTTTCTCGTCTCAGATACCTACCCAGTGTACCCTATGTACCCTTTATTGGCAATGTTCATGATATTATGAAAATGGAACCAGGAATATTTTTTGAGTCCTGGATGAATAAATTAAATGCTTCTGTGTTCAGATTCTATTGGATTTATGGATGTGAGAAAGTTTGTGTTGTGGATGCTGATGTCGTCAAGGCCATTACTGTCACCAAGAGCAAGAGTTATGGAAAACCACCAGAGGATTACCGATTATTGAAAGTTTTTCTTGGAGATGGTTTTGTAACTAGTGAAAAATTAGTCCATCAAAAGAATCGAAAACTCTGTAATGGCTCATTTAAAGTCAATGCCCTTCTTGATATGCTTCCGATATTCAGAAAATGTTCGAGAGAACTGATAAATATGTGGCAAAAAGAAATGAAAACTTCAAAGAAAGACAATCAAGGTTACATTGAAATTTCAATTCATAATGAAATGACTAACATCACTTTTGATGCAATAGGGAAATGTGCTTTTGATTATGATTTTAATGCCATCAAACATGACAACAGTGAAACAACAGAACTTTTTAAAAGCCTTGTTGGTGGATTCAAACTCACATGGCAACGGGTCCTTCCTGAATTGTTTCCATTTCTGTGGAATTTGAAGAAGTTTCAAAATGACATTAAAAAGATGAATGAGGTTGTTTATTCAGTAATTACACGGATGAGAGAAGAACTAAAAGATGTTGAAAATGAAAGTACAGATGAAAATGATAACAAAGGAAAAAGTCTTTTGGCGACACTGATGAAAGCCAAAGATGAAGATACTGGGATGTCAATGAATGACCTGCAACTAAGAGATGAAGTGATAACATTTATGTTAGCAGGGCATGAAACAACAGCTGTTTCTTTAACATGGTGTCTGTTCCAAATGGCTCGGTATCCAGAAATTCAATCTAAAGTCCGTGAAGAAGTGATGGCCATTATACATTCGGATGATGAGGAAATTACACACGATCATCTGGAACAATTAGTTTACATGCATTGTGTTATCAATGAAACTATGCGTCTTTATCCTGCTGTCATGCTTGTTGGCCGTGATGCAAGAGAAGATAACTATATAAAAGATTATTTCTTCCCAAAAGGCACAACAGTCAATATTCATATTTCAGCTCTGCATCGAAATCCCAAATATTGGGACAATCCACTGGAATTTCGTCCAGAGAGGTTTGAAGATCCATCCAAGATTTATCCATATTCTTTTGTACCATTTATTTCTGGAAGCCGAATGTGTATTGGCTACAAATTTGCTTTAATGGAAATGAAGATGATATTGGCCACATTAATTCGAAAATTTGAATTTGTCCCAATTCCAGGAATTGAGTATAAGAGAAAAGTCACAATCACCTCAAGACCAGATCCAATCCTCTATCTGAAAGTAAAAGAATTAAAAAGAAGTTCAGAAAAAGCCTGAGATAAGATTAGAGAAATTGTGCCAAGAATTGTACCAGATATCGGAAGATTTGATTCATTGTATGACTAAAATTTTAAAAGAAAAAATGAAGAAATATAAGAAAGTAAATTGGAATATTTGAATAAAGAGTGTTTGTTGTTTTTTAGTGTATTTCATATTACCAGTTTATATTTTGGAGGTTGTGGAAATAAAAATGAGTAAATTGGAATAATAATAATAATAATAATAATAATAATAA
Organism: Sepioteuthis lessoniana; assembly: GCA_963585895.1. Lineage (NCBI taxonomy): Eukaryota > Metazoa > Mollusca > Cephalopoda > Myopsida > Loliginidae > Sepioteuthis > Sepioteuthis lessoniana. Next base: position 21,469,470 of record OY757907.1, read on the forward strand.
TAATAATAATAATAATAACAACAACAAGAACAGAGAAAGAAAATCATAGAAATTTTTCCTTTCAGTAATTTCTAAGGTCATCAATTATGATGATGAAATGATAAAAAGAAACATTTATTTTTCTGAGCCCCAAAATCTGTTACAGCAGTTTAAGATTTTAAGACTATTTCAATGATTTGAAATATTTTAAAGAGTCAAATAAGGAATTGTGACAATTCATATAAAATGTTTTAAATTCAAATGAGAAAAAAACTTTGTTTTTCTTATAAACAAAAATGAATTGAGACTTGAAAAATAAAGTGATCCTAATATGAGAAAGAAAAGAGAGAAAAAGTAAGAGAAGAGAGAGAGAGAGAGAGAGAGAGTGATAAGAAGATTGAAACAGTAAGAAAAAATTAGAGAGAAAAAGGATATTGAATAAGAAGCAGAGAAAGAGGGGAGGTAAAAAAGAGAAAAGGTGGAATAAAATGAAATTCAATCACTTCTGATTGGATTTCATTTGATTCATTTAAAATCCTTTTCCTTATAAGGAAGAAATTTGCAAACTTCCTTCTTTGCATAATTACATGGAATGTTTCGCAGGAGAAAGCTCACGACATAGACATGCAGCTGAGTTTCAATTCCAAGTCACAGTTCATCACTGAAAAATCTCCTAACGGAAGAAAAATTTCCAACAGGTCTTTCTTGGGTGGCAGATTTAAACCCAACAAAATTTATTCATAGACTTTTTTTTTTTAGTTGAACAATGTAATTTTTATGGATAAAAAATAAATTTTCTTGTATAATAGCTGATTAGAAGTGTTTGTGTTATATTTCTTGATTAATTTACCTGCATATTTTGTTGCTAGTTCACCAGTATCAACATATGGTTTCTTCACAGTTTGCAAATTAAAATGAATTTTTAAAAAATGTTTATTTACTTTTAACTTTGAGAAAAAAATAAATAACCTTAAATTTGAATTATTTAGAAAAACCCTTGTTTCATGCTTATAATGCTTGAAAATATTTTATTTTCTTTCGGTGAGACAGGCAAAAAGTTTCTTAAAAGATTATTACAACAGACTTTCTTCAAAAATACCTGCTGGTTATTCCCAAGTCATTTAGATATTATTCATTACAAAGACATTGTGTTTTATTAAAAAGCACAAGAAATTTTGACTAACAGACAAAAATGATTTTATTCAATTTTGTATAAACTGAATATTTATTATTATTTCAAATAATTAGGAAATATTTGTGCTATTTTTAATCAAAATTCTAAAAAATAATGGAAGAATAAGAATAATCATTGTATTATATAATTGCGGATGGATTTTTTTTTATATTATCATTTTTCATTTTGTATATCTTACCCTTCAGTTTAGTTAGGCTGAGAACCTTTCGGCTTACTGCATGGGTTAGTTAGGTGCACACATTGAGTGCAGGTGTTCATGTGGGTGCGGGGAGGATGTTACAATCACAGATGTCACAATAAAAACCCCAGATAGGAAATGATGTCATACCTGGAAGTAATGGGCTGAGGATTTTGGGGATTTGAGAAAAGAAAGTTGAGATTTGATGCTAGAGGAAGCAAGTTGATTTTCAGAGCTCGCCGAGGCCAGACCAGTAGTTTGTGGTGGGGTGCCGCACGTGATGGGGTCAAATGGAAAAGTCAGCATAGTAAGAAATTGTGTCTCTACTCCTCATGTCGAAAAACCTTAAACTCAAAAAGGTAATAAAAAGTTTTGTGCCTGAACCAATTTAGTGTTTTTGGATTCCTTTATGCATATGAACATTATGAACATTTTATGCATGTGAATATCTTGGTCATATTTTTGGACGTGGATATGCTACAATTGAAGTTCAATTATTAAATTCATGGAAGTTCCTGGTGTTACATTGGATTAAAGTATGCAGAGGTTAGTTAGAATACAGTGTGTAGCATGATGTGCATTAGCAAACTTCTTTTTCTTTGAATAAACTCAAGAAAAAATGAATCCAATATTAAACAAAGCAAATTGAGTAACTTGTATTTGTAATTAGATTATTAGTTTAGAAATTAAATTTTAAATTTTAAAAATTTTAACTCTTCAAAATATAATAATAAAAAATTTCAATATGGTTTACTATACTTTATTTGCCAAACTATGAAAAAAAGCCAAAGTTATTCCCAGTTTAAGAGCTGAAAATGGCTTTGAATAACTAAGCAATTTAACTATAAAAACTATCAACAAAATAATCACTTATTTATAAAGATTATAAAAGCCAAAGTAGAAACTAATAACAAACACAGTTAAATGTTCCACTTTGATTTTGAAACCTGGACATGTAAACTAGCTATTTTCATTAAGCAAAAAAATACTCAGTAGGCCAAGATTTAAAAGACTATTCACTGATAGAAAATTAATGTCACCATTTTACATAATATGTATTTACAAACATATACACATGAACTGATAACAAACTTTATGTATAAAGAAGGTGCTAATATATAAATAAATATAAATATTATTTTATTTTTGATTGATTGATATATTTTAATGGAATGTTAATCTTTCTAAGGTTATTTTATGTCTAGCAGTTAGAGAATTGCATTCATTGTGCATTCATATTTACATTTTTTGTGTAGTTGTTTCTTAATAGCTTTTTTCCACATGGTGCTATCTAATACAAATAATTTTTAAACAGATCGATTTGAGGCATGGATTGGACCTTAACAAGTACTATCACTCAGGGTCAGAGTGGGCATGGGAGTAATGGAAATCAAGATGTACTCTACACTCCCTTGACTTCCAGAATTGGAGCCTTGCCATCAGATACAGTTTTGTTTCATACCTAGGACACCCCTTTTTTGAAGGGGGGGGTCTTACTTCTCTGGACGGGGATACAGTCAGTATATTCTAAGCCCTGTTGACAGGATGTTTTTGTTTATTTTCTAAAAAAAAAAAAGGAATCTTAAAGAAATTTAAATACATTAATGAATTTTTTTCATGAGTAAAAACTTGTAAATTCTAAACACTGAACTGATATTTGAGATTCTGATATTGATATCCACAACCAACTTTTCAGGAAAACAGTGTCTTACTAAGTTCATTAAAAAACAGATGTGTTTATATAAGAAACCAGATTATTATTGATGTTATCTAAAAGTAGTATTCAAGAATATCATTTAAACTCTAAATTTCCTGTATAACGTGGCACAACTCTTCAGTCTCAAGATCTTGAAGATAAAACTGAAAGAAAAATTCTATTCAAATACTAATCACATTAGAGAACATACATACATACATACATACATACTACTACTACTACTACTAATAATAATAATAGAAGAAGAAGAAGAAGAAGAAGAAGAAGAAGAAGAAGAAGAAGAAGAAGAAGAAGAAGAAGAAGAAGAAGACTAGTAATGGTTGGGTGGGAAATGTGATGCACAGGGAATTATGCAAGAGGTTAAAATTTGACCATGCTGTCAAATGGTATATGCACAAACCAGAATCTGTCTGAGAATATGAGATTCTCAAAATTCACTGGGACTTTGAGATACAAATGGATCACCCAATCCTGACTAGATCTAGTATTAATTAACAAGAAAAAAAAACTTATTATCTAGATGATAAGTTCTTTCTGAGTGAACATAAAATAAATTAAAAGTTCTTCATAAGATTTTTAAAAAATGTTCTTTGAGTGAAAATAAAAGAAAATGAAAAGACAGACAAATACTTGGATCTTGCTAGAGAGCTGTAAAAGCTGTGGAATATGAAAATAATGGTGGTACAAATTATAACTGGCGCCCTTAAAATGGGGGAATTGGAGATTAGTGGAAGAACCAAGACCATCTAGACCACAGCATTGTTAAGATCAACTAGAATACTTTGATGTGGCCTGGAGACCCGCGGAGACTCACTGTCATTCAGACTTCAGAGAAAAACCACCATTTAAAACTGGTGTGAAAAACTTGCATTCAGTAGTAGTAGTAGTAGTAGTAATCGTAGTAGTAGTAGTAGTAGTAGTAGTAGTAGTAGTAGTAGTAGTTGTAGTAACTATCGCTAAATTTCGATGTATTTTAAATTCAAATTTATTTAACAGTTAAACACTGTTAAATGTACAAGAAAATCACTGAATTAGATATGTTAAGTTCCAGGCGACAAGAGATAGAGTAATCCTTTAAATGACTTCACTGAAAATGATAGAATTAGACTTAAAACTTTATATTAATGTTTTAAGATATGAGGGTATTGATTCTTTCTTTTTAATATGATGCTCGTAATATGCACCCCTGAGAGAGTATTATATTTCGTCTATGGCAGAGTCACAAGTTTTAAACAATCCCTGGATTTGGTATAGCAACAATATACAGCATAAATTATTCCAAATAAATATAGAACTCAAATGATTTGATTTGAGTGTCTTGAGTACTATCCTGTGAATGATGGCTGTTCTTATTTTAGACTCACAGACAAGGGTCCCCTAAAACTGATAAAAGGAATAAATACTTGGGCTGTACCCTTCGTTAGATATTCGGGACTCTTTCTCAAGTGGACTAGAGATGAACTTAAATAAATGGACCAAAGTACAAGAAAACTAATGACCATGCACAAGGCATTACATCCTAGAGGCGACGTTGATAGACTATATGTATCAAGAAAAGAGGGAGGAAGAGGACTTGCCAGCATCGAACGCAGTGTTGATGCATCAATACAACGACTCGAAGACTACATAGTAAAACACGAACGAGGACTGATTACAGCCATCAGAAACAATACTGACGACACGATAGACAACAGAATGACAATAACAAGGAAACAAAAATGGGGAAAAACAACTCTATGGGCGTTTTAAACAACAAATAAACAACATTTCACATGACAAAACCTGGACCTGGCTAAGAAAAGGAAACTTTAAGAGAGAAACAGAATCTATCCTAATAGCAGTACAAAACAATGCCATAAGAACCAATCATATCAAAGCGAGAATAGATAAGACTTAACAAAATAGCAAATGTAGGCTATTCAGTGACAGAGACGAAACGATCAATCACATAATAAGCGGATGCAGCAAATTAGCACAGAAGGAGTATAAGACTGGGTGGGCAAGGTAATCCACTGGGAAATGTGCAAGAAGTTTAAATTTGACCATACGAACAAATGGTATATGCACAACCCAGCACCTGTCCTAGAAAATGACACACATAAACTCCAATGGAACTTTGACATACACACGGGTCACCTAATCTCGACCAGAAGACCAGACCTTATGATAACCAACAAAAAAAAAAAGAGAATTTTCAAAATTGTCGACTTTGCTGTCCCGGCTGACCACAGAATAAAACTGAAAGAATGTGAAAAGAAGGCTAAGTACCTCGACCTTGTTAGAGAATTGAAAAAACTATGGAACATGAAGGTGACGATTATACCAAGTGTGATTGGTGCTTTTGGCACAGTAACTAAAGGATCATTAAAGGGCCTGGATGACTTGGAAGTTGACGGACGAGTGGAGACCATCCAAACGACAGCATTATTGAGAACGGCCAGAATACTGAGATTTGCTGTAACTAAAATTCCAGTGAAAAACTATCAACTAACGCTGATGTGAAAAACTCTAAAGGATAATAATAATTGTCTAAGAAATAATAATCCAAAAGGCCAGCAAAAGAAATGAAGGAGAAAATAAAACAAATTATAACCAAACCGTATTTTAAAAGTAACTCCTCAGAAAGAAGATACAAGAAATGAATGTGGAAAATTGCAGTTTCATACAACAAACCAAAGACCAAAAAAGAATAGTTTAAAAGAAAGAATGGTTTTGGGATCTTGAAATTCTGGAAAAATGAGGACAAGTAAATAGTGAAACAAACATTCAAAAAAACTCTTAACCAGTAGAGCTTCTCAGAGGAGATGCACAGTGGGCTAAATTTGCCCATTTCAGGGACATTCGGATTTTCTCAAAATATGCTAACCCATGGGCACATGTTTAAGAGCCAGAGTATCAATGGAAACCCATTTATTATCACTAAATAGTTGAATGTTGGAAATAATTTAATATTTATTACACTTTTGACACACAGATAAATGTACACCTCCACAAAAAAAAAACAACAAAAAACAAAACAACAAACAAAAAACAATTACAGCAAATAATCATTTGGCAATATATACCACACATCTCTCACTTTCAACATTCAACATATAATATAGACCAAAACTTAGCGATAAGGGGCTCTGTTATTCTTTTTAATGATTATTTTTAATAATTTGTGAGGATGGTTTTTTTAAAAATGCATTGAAATAGCATATGTTTTATCTGAAAATAGGGAATCAAATTTTGATAATGGATGTTTTCTTCATAGCCAATGAGGAACTAAATGAAATTACTTTAAAGAGGTAGCATATAGTTTTTTTTTTTAGAATATTCATATATAAGAAGCGTGTTCTACCTTAGCATTTTCATGATATTTCCAGATATACAAAAAAAAAAAAAAAAAATTGCAGTGTTTTTTTTTTTTTTTTTTTGCTGAGACTATCCCGACTACAGTTGTGCTAAAATTGGCTAGAAGACTTAGAAGAATCCTGGAGACCCGAGGAAACTTGCGGACACCTAGACTCCAGTGAAAAACCAACATTAGAACTGGTGTGAAAATCTCACAAAACTCTTTAACAGCACAGACTCTATAAGTCGCTAGCGCGCTGCGGACTGTTTCCCAAAGAACAGAAAGAATACCACAAGAGAACATGTGATTTACTGTACATCGATCAGCACATTCTCAAGGAGAACAAAGCGAGACGGAAAAATGTAGCCATGGCGAGGATTGACTAAAAAAGGCCAATGATATGGTCCCACAATCCTGGATAGCAGATCGTTTGAAAGTACATAAGATATTTGACAAAATCAAAATTCATCCCGGAAGCCACGAAAAAGAGAAAAGTGGAATGGACATCAGGAGAAAAAACTTTAGCAGAGGTAAAAATTTAGAGGGGCATTTTCCAGGGAGATACGCCGTCACCACTTCTATTTGTAATAGCAATGATATCACTCAGTTACACACATAGGAAGAGCACTGGAAATTACAAGTTTACAAAATCGCAAGAAAAGATTTATCACCTTATGTACATAGACGAAATCAAGCTGTTTGCAAAAAAATGTAAAAGAATTGCAGACTCTGATGCAAACAATATATACAGTTAGGATATAGGAATGGAATTTAGCATAGAAAAATATGTCATGCTGATAGAGAAAAGTAGAAAAAGACAAATGATAGGAACAGCATTGCCAAATCAAAAAAGAATCAGAACGCTTGGAAAAAAGGAAACTTACAAATACTTGGAAATATTGGAAGATGAAAGAAAAAACAAAAAAGTACCTTAGACGAACGAGAAAGCTTCTCGAAACTAAGAAATCTCATCAAAAGAATAAACACCTGAGTAGTCCCCCTTGTAAGATAATCGGGACCATTCTTAAAATGGACAAAGGAAGAACTCAGACAAATGGACCACCCGATAAGAAAGTTGATGACGATGCATAAGGCACCCTAGAAATGACATAGACAGACTATATAAGTCAAGAAAAGAAGGAGGAAGAGGACTCGCCAGCATTGAAGATAACGTGGATGCATCAATACGGGGACACGAAGACTACATTAAAAAGAACAAAGAAAGACTAATTACAGCAGCCAGTAACAACACTGACGACATAAGGACAAACAGAACAATAATAACTAGGCAGCAAATAGGAAGAAAAAAACAAATGTATAGATATTTCAAGCGACAATTTGGCGAGAAGACCTGGACATGGCTATGGAAGGGAAACTTTAAGAGAGAAACTGAAACTCTTTTAATAGCAGCACAAAATAACGTCATAAGAACCAGTTATATAAAAGCAAAAATCAATAATACGCAACAGAATAATAAGTGAAGGTTATATAGTGATAGAGATGAAACAATCACATAATAAGGAAATTTAACTAACTAGCTCAAAAGAAGTATAAGACTAAACACGACTCGGTGGGAAATGTGATCTATAGGGAATTGAGTAAGAAATTGAAATTTGACCATACTACCAAATATAACGTTGGGAACAGCTAGGATACTTAAAAGAGTTGTGGAGAGCTGAGAAGAATTCCTGTTTTGGGACTGAAAAACACCTGATGGGAAAAACTCCAAAGGTTTAAAATAATAATAATGCCACTGGTACCTAAAATATGTCAAGTTTAATATAACCAAGGTGATATCGGGTTTTGTTGGACTTTTAAAAGAAATTTAAAAAAGAATAAAATTTGAAATATATAAGAATTCAGAGTTAAATATAATATGAAGAGATTTAAATTAAATGTTGATATGAAGAGAATGACACTAAAACCAAATTTAGTATTTAACTGGGTATGTTTTTATGTGTGTAATTTTAAACGGTAAGTTCAAACGGCAAATTCCGCAGGTTTCTAGTTCGGATACTGATTCAAAAAGATTACACAGACCACAAAGTTTTTAAAAAGGAATTTTATACAAAAGAAACAAGAAAGAAAGGGATAGAAAAGATAAAGTGTTGCAAATTTTAGTTTAATTTGCAGGAATTATCTGAGAGAGTGTCCGGAAACAAAGTTCTTTGAATTTGAGTATTTTTTTTCTTTTTAGTTTTGTCGAAATGTTTCAATTTTTGAGTCTTCTGAAAGGTTGTTTTTTCAGCAAAGTTCACGGGTTGAATTTTATCTTTTAGTTAATTTTAATTGTGGCATTTTAATTTTCATTTAATTTCAATTGAGTTTTCTGTAAAGTTATCTTTTCAGTAGAATTCTCGAGTTGAATTTTCTTTCAGTTGGTTTTAATTGAGCCCATTTAATTTTTATTTAATTTCAATTTAGTCTTTTGTAAATATATCTTTTCAGCAGAATTCTCGGCTTGAATTTTCTTCCAGTTGTTTAACTTCGCAGAATTTCTGTAGTCGACTTTCGTTTGATTTTAGTTTTATTTCTCAGGAAGCTTCTTGCCTGTTTGAATATTTATTGGCTATTCAAGAAACGAGTGATGAAACCTTTCTGCTGGCTATTTTTCCTGCCTTAACAGTCTGGTCCCCAAATTCGTACTGGAGGCCCAATAGTAGTTTTCGACAAATAGTGCCGTATTGTCTGAGACTACTCCTGCCTTTTCCACTCAGGCCAAATTTAAGTGCCACACGTGGTCGATTTGTTTCTTCGTAAAGTATAAATTTTTATACTTTACGAGTGGGAGAGTTGACACAGAGTGCTTTGTTATGTGAAGTTTTTGTCAATTTTTGACATTTCGATTCTGGATATTTCCACTTTGAACGTTTTAACCATGCTTTATTTTTAAAGAGGAAAATTGAAAATGAAATACAATCGTAATATATAAATCTAACACACTATAAATTAATGTATAGTTGTTTAATATAATTCATGTTTAATATAATATAATATATATAATATAATATATATTATATAATATACATATATATAATATAATATATAATATATATGATATATATAATATAATTCATATAATTCATATATAATATAATTCATGTTTAATATAATACATGTTTGTTGTTTTGTGTTCTATGAATATAAAAATAAACTTTTTACAGCAAACCTTTGTTTGTTTTTATTTGTTTTTTCAAAGAAATATTTTTAACCAAAATAGTGAAAAAAAAGCAAAAATAGGATCATATAAACCTAACACAAATAAATACTATGCTATTGTACAATAAATTATGAATTTTTATCATTGTTATATTCGTACATGGCAGTGCAAGGAAGAAGTGTGTGTGTGAGAGAGAGAGAGAGAGAGAGAGAGAGAGAGAGAGAGAGAGAGAGAGAGAGAGATAGAGAGTGTAGGGAACAAATAAAAAAAATTGAATTGAATTAAAGAAGAAAACTATTAAAATATACAGAAACTCCCAGAGGCCTCTGACAGGAAAAAAGGACTACATATGCCTAAAGAAAAAGGGACCTCCCGAAAAAAAGGAAGAAGCTCATTTTCTTTCAGGCAGTGACCGGCGAAGTTACAACACCATACTAACTGGTGGAAGACGCCACGCATTCGTTTTTGGACGAAGCGTTGGCTAGTCCTTTCACTGGTAGCAGCCCTCTCGGTTAACAGTATGCCGAAATATAAAAGGCTACGAAATGGAACTACGAACTAAAACACTGGACTTCGACAAACTTCCAAAAGCGACTAACACCATGTTAAAAGATTTAAAATACCAAATGAGGACAAACATATACCAAGAAACTATTAACGTATTTTTAGACACCTTGACTGGGGGATTTAACCATTTCAATTGTATTCAGGGAAAATTCCCTCACCCATTGAATGGTTGTTGAACCCAGGAAATAAAGGAAAATAAAACAAAACGTCTTCGTCTCCTATATGTTGCCGTCTTCTTTCGTATAATTCTTTTTGGGCTTTTCTTGTTCAAGGAGTTACATCAACTAGACAACATGGGGTAAAATAAATAACCTCAGAATGGAATCAGATATCAAACGGCAACATAGCTTGCCCCAGACCTACGACCCCATAAGAGAAATAAATAATGAAAAAGAAATGAATGACAAACAGATAAAGATTAGTAGACAAAGAATGATGTATTTATAAATCTTTAGCGAGTAATTTTTTGTCAGAGTTTTTGTTGTTGTTAGCGAGGAATGGTTGTAACGTGGGTGCGTGTTTACGTTGAGTTGTTTTCTCGCTAAGAGTGTAAGGTCTTTCGCTAATTGTCATCATCATCATCATATCGTGCTGGCAGCACGGATATCCCTGACCCTCTCTCGCCACTCCTCCCTATCGTTCATCGCCCTAGGCAGGTCTTCAGGACAACATCCTGTATCCTCACACAGCTGCTGAATGTACGTTCGTGCTGGTCGTCCTGCTTTTGCGCGGCCGTGTGTGGGGATCCATAAGAGTACATCTCTTATGAGTTCATCTCTGCTTCTCCAGCAATGTCCTGCATGTCTGGTTCGCCTAACTTGAATAGATTTCGTGATAGGGGGCAGGTGGCCGTACAGTTGGTGTCTTGTGGGGTGCCGCTGCCAGGACTTGTTGAGGATTGCACGCAGCATTCTTGTATTAAAGGAAGGATGACGAAGAAGAAGTATGGTGGCGATAGTCGAAAGGTGTTTTTAGAAATAAGTTTTATTTTGCAGCATGGAATATTGGGTTTGCTTTTGGTGCTGCAAGACTCGTGAAGAGGTTATGAGTATGGAGACGAAATGGAGTTATGAGAAGTTGAGAAGGTTGAGATGGCGGCGCGTGTCGTCGGACGTGTGAGGGATTGTGTTCGTTGTAGTTTAATGAAAGCCATGTTGGTTGGAGGAATTGAACTTTAGAGTCACTGTGTAGTTTCGTGTGTCTGGTGGAGAGTTTGCGTTGTCTCCATTAAGGTGGCCCAGAGGTGAGTTGAGAGCTAGATGTCGTTTGCGGAATAAAGGCATCGCGTTGACATAGCCAATTTTGGGGTGACATAAAGTTGTGCCTGTGCGAGGCTTGTTGAATGTATTTAATTTATATTCAACTGGGATTCCTTGCAAGGAATCCATAAATTAGATAGGTTCCTTCGTGTGTCCATGCTGCTGCTGCTAGAAGAGCCCCCAGTGAGACGTCTGCACTGGGCGGCGTTGTCCAGCTAAAAAGAGTGGAGTTGCTATTGAAGAACGGCCAGTGTGACGTCTGCACTGGACGGCGTTCTCCAGCTAAAGAGAGTGGGTTTGGCAGCCTACCCAATTTCCTGTTACCCGTAAAGAAAGGCCCGGGATAAATAGGATAAGTCATCCTGATGGGGTGAAATTAAGTTTCGAATTAAATTGCGCGTCAAACCAAAATACGAATTTTCCCTTCCACTACAAATCTATAGAAAAACAATTTATATAATCAAAGAGTTGGTTTTGTTTTGTTGGGGGGTTAAGGTTGCACAAATAGCAGAAAGAAAATGAAGTGTGGCGCTCAGATCATCGGCTTACTTGTTTCATGTTGCTATGGTAGGAAAGCCAGCTCGCAGTAGTTATTTTGGGGATGTTGTATTTGTTGTATTCTTGATATCACGAATAGAGTGGACAAGCTTTTTTCTTGGTCTGATTGCTGGTAGAGCCTTAAAGAGAAGTTGATATGTAGCACACGGGGACATGGGTATGGTGTTGCACGTTATTTAATTGCGTATGTGGTTTCTTGTGCTGCACGTATTTAAATGGGAAGAGGACCGTAAGTGAGGGCTCAACACAGGTTGCGTATGTTGCTGCAGTGGAGCCTGTGTGTCATAAACAGTAATACATGATTATTATTGATTGGTGTACATAGGAGTACCACGGAGTTGCCCTTCTTTTGTTTTTGTTACAATAGATAGTCTCTCTGATTAATTTCGTTGTGTTTTATGCCATATCAACCTTTGTAGGTAATTCAATGTCAAATCCTGTTCACACACACACACACACACACACACACACACACACACACACACACACACACATATATATATATATATATATATATATATAATTTGTAAATGAAATGTTTGTTGATAGTATAATTTTTAAACGAGCCAGAGTTCATTTTTTGCACACAGTTAAATGGATTCAAGTATTATTATCCAACTCTAATAATTCTATTTCATGTTAATCATTTGTTTGCACACAGTTAAATGGTTTAAAGTGTTACTATTTAACTCTAATAGTCCTATTTGCACATAGTTAAATGGTTTCAAGTATTGTTATTTAACACTAATGATAATCCCTCGTAAAAGAGTTGACTCATAGACGGAACCCTAACAGGTACAAACACTCCAAGTCAGAGTGGACCTGAGAGTAATGGAAATTAAGAAGTACACCATATTCCTCAAACTCAAGGACTAGAGCCTCAACATCAGATGCAGTTTGATGTCATATTAGTACACTAAAACGTTTCAAGTATTGCTAACACTAATAATTCTATTCAACACTATTTATTCGTTTGCACATTTAATGTTTTTAAGTATAATGAATGATTAGATTGTTCTATATGACTCATAGGTAGGACCCTAACAGGTACTACTATTCTGGGTCAAAGTGGACCTGGGAGTAATGAAGGAATATTCCATATTCCTCAAAGCTTCAGAACCAGAACCTCACCATTAAATGGTTTAATGTCATTTTCAGGATACTCGTTGGAGGGAGAGGGCCTTACCCCTCTGTAGAGATGCAGCCGACGTATTTAACAGGCCCCATCCAACTGGGTTATCTTCTCTTTAAGGAGAGTTTGATAAACCGTTTTAAGACATATGTATCTCTGAATTGTCCCTAACGTAGCCGTTATTAACCCACACAATTCGTTATAAAAACATTAGGTCAGAAGTAGCTAAGCCAAACTGAGGTTCTTCATTAAAGGAAAAATAATTTGACGCCAGTCAAAGATGAAAAAAATCGTTCAAGATACAAACCCAAGAGGCGTTGAACTTTTTTTTTAACCCAACAGAATGGACTGCATAGCGCCAAAGATTCGGGAGATTTTGTGGGGTGGTATGTATTTAGTTATTTCAGTAGAAATGCGTCCGTATTTTACGAGTATTGCTCTCAATATTATTTCCTCCACAAATACAACACAAAACTTTATAATCGCGTAAAAGAAATGGAATAGAACACAACGAACATTAAACAACAAACAATTTAATATACATAAAACAGAATGTGAAAACAAATAAAAAACATGATGTGTAAATGGCCTTTTGGAAAATAAAGTTTGGCAAGAAGAAAATAAATTTGTTTACACGTGTATGTATGTTTAGATCTTAACGGAGTCCGTAAATAAGTCGTTCTTACTTACATTAAGTTCATATTGTGTTTTATGATTGTGGCGACAGCGTGTCGCGTTGATGAAAGAGTTTGCCGTTTTTTTTCCTTTTGAACGTGATTCGCGGCCATCTGTAGCTAGGTCATGAACTTTCGCTGTGTAAGAAAAGGAATTTGCCGAACAGAGTATCGGCTACTGCTTTACTGACTTCGTGGCTTAGGGACTGACTCACTTGACTATGTGTTACTTACACTCTACTAGTGGATCAAAGAATCGTCCTAAAATTTTGGCGTGTAGACATTTATTGACCAATCAGATTTGTATTTTACTATTTTATTTTAGAGCCTAAATATTTTCTGTTAATTGACTTCCGATCCTATTTTTCTAGAATGTTCTTATTCTATGTTTTTAGCTGATTGGTTGAAAAATATAAAAATGTAACTTAAATGCTAATGCAGTTTTGATCCTAAATTTCTAGAATATTCTTAAGTATGTTTTTATTGCTTATTGTAAGACTAGAGTCTGGAACGAGCCGCAGCTGGCATTGGCCTCCATGTCAATGCACACAAAACTGAATATATGTGTTACAACCAAACGGGCAACATTGCCACACTAGACGGAGCCTCTCTGAAACTAGTAGACAAATTCACCTACCTAGGAAGCAGCGTCTCATCAACCGAAAAAGACATCGACACACGACTGACGAAGGCATGGACAGCTATCGATAGGCTCTCGATCATATGGAAGTCGGACCTAACCGATAAAATGAAACGCAGTTTCTTCCAGGCAGCGGTTGTGTCGATACTGCTATATGGATGCACTACATGGACGCTAACTAAACGGCTGGAGAAGAAACTAGACGGCAATCACACAAGAATGTTGAGAGCAGTATTGAACAAGTCCTGGCGACAACACCCCACGAGACACCAACTATACGGACACTTGCCCCCCATCACGAAAACTATACAAGTTAGACGAACCAGACACGCGGGACACTGCTGGAGAAGCAAGGACGAGCTCATAAGTGATGTACTCCTGTGGACCCCCACATATGGATGTGCAAAAGCAGGACGACTAGCACGAACTTACATACAGCAACTATGTGAGGACACAGGATGTAACCCTGAAGACCTGCCGGAGGCGATGAATGATAGGGAGAAGTGGCGAGAGAGGGTCAGGGATATCCGTGTTGGCGGCGCGACATGATGATGATGATGATGAAGACTAGAAAAAATGTGTATCCCATAATTTCGATTCGCATGCAAATTGCAGGAAGAGACTTTACCAGTTCAAATTAGCAACCTAATTGTATGGATAAGCGAGACAGAAAATGTATATAAAACTGGTTTATATTCAAAGAAGGGAAATGAGAATGATTTTGATACGGTATTAATGAAATTCGAAGCTCACATCATTCTCAAGAAAAATGTCACTCACGAAAACGTTAAATTCCATTCAAGAGCGAAAAATTGTGTATTCGAAAATAATAACGAAGAAATAAAGAATAGGTTCGTAATTGAACTCGAAGACAAACGACAATCAGAACGTCTTCGATTTCTCCAGACTTGAAACGCTACAAAACTTTAGAAATGGCATGAAGTTGTTGTGGGACCCCCGATGATAGGTCGATCCTGTGAACAGTCGTATGTTTGTGTTGTGATTGACAGAGGACTGGACAAATAACAGACAAATGGATAAGTTTAAATTTTAGGTTTATTTGAGCAAATCGTACACAAAAGGTGTATGGGTGTAAAACTGCGATTGTTGTATCACGTAGGTGTAGTTTCTGTAGGTACTGCAGATGCTGGTTGCTTGGTTGCACAGGAACGGCTGCTGGGTTAAGAGGGTGCTGGTCTGCAGTTAGTGTTGGCTGCTGCGTCGTCGTTTCGTGGTATCTGACAGGAAGGTGTTGTGAGAAGACCAAAAGTGATATCGAAAGACTTTTCGAAGACTTTTAAGAGCTGTTGAATGGTAGACTTTCTGAAGTTAGCTCTGAGAAAAGCTGTTTGAATGAGATGGCAGCTGTGATTGATCTGGTTGGCTGTGCAGGGTCCACAGTTGTGATTGGTTGGTGGGCTATGTTGGGTCCATACCTGTGATTGGTTGGATTCTACGTCTTCTGCTTCGGCTGGTGGTAAGGATGCAGGCCCAACATTCGGCAGTTTGATTTGGTGGTGAGGACGCAGACACCATGCTGCTGGGAGAGGAAACATATCTCTTCTCTAGGCTCCGGCGAGCCTGGCTGCTGAGACGTTTTGGTTGTTGCCTGTTGTGCTTATATTGCGTTCAGCCACTACCACACCGCTGGGCCGAGTGAAGTGTTTCTGTCCACAGGGAATTCCTTTATTAGATATAAGTAATAAATAAACACTTCATTATGATAATTATAATAACACTTCATTATTTGAAGAGGAACTTTTAAATATAATGTATTTTATCCTGTGGTAACGAATTTATATCTGAAAGGCCAGCAGAATTAATCCTTTTAACAAAGGGTTCGTGTTAGTAACAGAAGTTCGCTTCGTGAAACGTATGTACAACGTTTGGTTGTCTGACGTCACGGGTGACTCAGCGTTTCCTCTGAACCGGAGTTGTAAGCAAGTCAGGGGACAAATAGAGGAAATGTAACGTGATATGGTAGCTCCAAGTTATAAAGAGAACGGGAGGCTCTAAAGAGAGAAAAGAAAAAATTATAATACTAATAAAAAAAACAGAATGATTTTACAGAATGCCCGGCTGACCTCTAAGGAGGTAGGTTAGCCAGTTACAGGTGAATGACTAAGATAATTAGAAATGGCTAGAAAAAAAAACAAGAAGTCCCAAATCTTCTGTACAGGTGTAGAACCACTGGAAACGGATATGTCTTCCCTCCAACATTAGGCGGAAGTAAGGGGACAACTCAGGTTTGAAAGTAAGTTGGCTCGAAGACGTGACGAGCAAAAGACGAAAGTTAAGTACCAGCTAAGCACGATGTAAAGAGAGACGAAAATTACGACTCCCATTTGGGGGTAAGCTCCGAAAAGGGATCTTATACCAGACGCGCTGCTGTGGAGACGAAACCAGCGAACAAGCACATCAGAACTACAACAGAAAACCAGAAAGAAAATTTATGGTCCGTGTCTGCTCATTCTCTCTCTCTCCTCATGACGCGTTGTTTCTCTTTGTCCATCTAACGTGGCGACTCAGTTTTCATACCCGGTTTCTTTCTCCCGACGATGACTTTAAAAGTGTTGTCGCGAATAGACTTTTGTGTTAGTGATCTAAGACGGAGTTTTATGTTTTCGTCTCCTTTTTCCAAGGCGTGGTTACAACCGTACATTTGGCGTGTAACGGTACAGCGTCCTATTTATTGCAGTAACATTACAACTTTCTATTTGAGACTCGTAGTGGTACAGAAAGGTAAATAAAATACGTTGACGCAGTTCAAACGAACAGAGTAAATACTTTAAAATCAAAACTAAATGAAAAATTCTGAGAGAAAAAGAAAAATTTAACCAATAACATGATTAGAATCGGTTTCCGGTGAAATGGAAAACCTGCAGAAAATGTAGCCGTCTAAATCACTTCGCAGAACAAACATAGGCAACGTCTAAATCACTTCGCAGAACAAACATAGGCAACATCTAAATCCCTTCG
Organism: Sepioteuthis lessoniana; assembly: GCA_963585895.1. NCBI lineage: Eukaryota > Metazoa > Mollusca > Cephalopoda > Myopsida > Loliginidae > Sepioteuthis > Sepioteuthis lessoniana. The sequence continues at coordinate 21,486,845 of OY757907.1, forward strand.
CAGAACAAAGATAGGTAACACCTAAATCATTTCGCAGAACAAAGATAGCCATGTACACTAACGGCCTAACAAACACTTATGCCCTCAAACAGCCCGAAATCCCCAGACATGGTATCCTTCAACTTTGCGACTCGTTCTCAGATAGAGCTCCACAAAAGTCATGACTGCACAATGTACAAACTCAATAACTCCATAGGCATCTTACAGACTTCAAATAGATGCAGCAAAGTTACACTCTGAGCTGTGCCACCCTGCTAACAGCTCCACTCATTCAACGTGAACACGTGCAACGCAAAAGACCCACGCAGCTATATTCTCTACTCTCACATTCCCATGTGCTACGTTTAACTTCACGTCGTCATCTACCTCATCAGAGGCATATATCGACATCTCGGCTGTTATTCCTGTCAGCAGCTGGCCCAAGAAAAGAATGCTATTGACCTCCGACCCGGCCAAACTGTCAAAATAGGAAATGCACCAACCACATGTTGGGAATTTACGAACCTAATTCCACATAAGAATAAGTCATACCTTTTAGGTGCAGGTATTCATCTTCATATATTCCAGGCAGGATACTTTAACTCAATCAAGGCAAAAACATAAGGACGACTTTTTAAAATACGCGCAGTGTTCTTTTTATTTACAGAGAGCGTAACAAAACTAGGGGCAGATATCCTTATTCAAATGTTGGATATGGGGCAGATAACTCTGATCCGACAATTCTATTATCAGTAGTTCTAACAAGTATCTGACGAGAGTGATAATTTCAACACCACTGGCCTCGTCAAATTGGTGTCAGATAACAAATCCTTTGTTTAAGCCTCTTTCTGCTGCTGATAAAACGTCTCTTCAACAAGCAACAATGAACAGTCATTTTCATATGCACCCTTTGCTCATATGAGCTGGAGATAAGTGGATTTTGTTTCAATGTCATTAGTTAAGAGTCTTTAATAGAATATAAGTTGTTGTATGAAGACATATCAAAATATAGAATTGTGTGCCATAGGACACGAGGTTTGTGGGAACGAGAATCCCTCCCTCTGTCGGGAAATGTACACACTCGTGCGCATTTCTGGTTGCTGAGGCAGGACCAGTGCGTGTATGCATGATATATATATATATATATATATATATATATATAACATACATACATACATACATACATACATGTATATATATATATATATATATGTATGTATGTTGTATAGCCGTGATACAACTATACGTATTCATATATATGCGGAAACATAATCAACAATAATGACGTACGAACACACATCTTTAGAAAAATATACCTCTCACACTTTATTCTCGAAAAGGTTGCGAAAAGGTTGATGTTGGTTATGTGTGAGAGGTGAGTCTTTTGGACTTTACACTCCTATAATTTAATTTGGGCGGTATGCCACTCGTTCCTACAACAAAGATGGCGGACGCACACATATTCAGTCTCGGGAAATCATTGGCCAGGAGAACTACGTGACCTGCTTAAAAAAACGTCCGCGCGTAAATTTCGTCCTGCGTTTGGAGCCACTTCCAAGACACGTATTTTCTATAAATACGTCATCTTCAAACACTCTTTCTCTTTTTACACAATTTCTTCGCCGCGGCAACACACTCCCTCCAGTGTGACTCAACAGACATCAAATAGCAACAACATGGATGGGCCTCGCAGACATTCAAAATATTCATTGACTATGAGACTTTTTCCAGTCTCAGAGAAACCGACTGTTTCCAACCATAAAAAGAAAGACATTTTAAATATGTAATCCTTTTGTAGTTTAGTTGTGTTAGACACACACACACATATATACACACACGATTATTTTATTAATAGAATTAGCGATATTTTTTATGTATCAATGTAAGTTTTATTATAATATATAAATTTGTTTTGTTCGTCGCCTTGTTTTGAAAGTTCCTTTTGTCCGCGCCGTTTCATATCTTTTACTCATTTGTTGCATATCCTTCACTCATTGGCTTCCTTCATTTACTGCCTTTATCCATGTGCCTTACTCCAAGCAAAACTTATATAAACTTCCTTAACATTAAATTTTGGGGGACAAAACATATCCACCATAAATATAAGTCCCCCTACAAGTTGGAGATGGAACAGACTGCAACATATGGACCCCAAGTTCCTCTGACTATGGCAGCACTTCTTCCTCATTCTGCTGGGATGCTCAACCGGGGTCCTGAGGGCCCAAGCCCTCTGTCCGGAGCTGGTTCTCACTGCCTCTAAATGCAACTCGAACTCCAACTGCAACTGACTCCAACTAACTCAAACCGTCTATGGCACCTAATTATATTATTGTTTGACGTCCACCTGCTTCCTGTGGGCGTCGCATGTGCACCGAATTCATCCCGTCCATAGGTTAAGGTGATATCTTCGATATCTTCGATCGGATGCACCTGTTTCTTGATTGACAGCTGGGTCGAGGGTCAATATGTCACATGTATATTTTGGCAGCATTTCTTTATTATTACATATTTGATTGAATATAATAGACATTTTTTATCTACATATTTTTTGTTAATCCTTTCGAATTGCCGTATTGATCTTATGATATTCGGCTGGAATTTCCGCTGAATATCATAAGATCAATACGGCAATTCGAAAGGATTAACAAAAAAATATGTAGACAAAAAATGTCTATTATAGTCAATCAAATATATATATATATATATATATATATATTTGTATGTGTGTGTGTGTGTGTGTTCTTCAATCCAGTAAATCCGGAGTAGGAATCAATTCCGTCAGGATAATTAAATATTTAAATATTCCTGGTAAAGAGGTCAATGTAAATTATATCACAGAGTAAATATTTTTTCAAGAAAACAAAAAAAATTCAGTCACATTGGGATTATAAATTTATTTCCATCCAGCTAAGAGCATTGATATGAATCAATAACTCCCCCCCAAAATTTAACAGGACTTCTTCAGATCCAACATGGAGATAATGAATACAACCAGAATGGGGATGGTCTTTTTGGTGTCAACTGAATATCTATCTCACACGTAATATTTATTAGAAAAAGTGTAAAGAAATTCAAATGTTAATTTGTATATTTGTTGATCTCTCTTTCGGTAAGTAATGCGAGTTTTTTTTTTTTTTTTTTTTTTTTATATATATACTTCTTTGCTTTCGTTTGACTCATATTTTTTGGGTCAGTTGGTTTAGGTTTCTTCAAGTGAGTTTTTATTAAAACAGAAAACATTTCAACGAAGGAAGATAAACAGAAAAAAATCGGAAACTACACCAGTTATAAGATTAAAGGGAGAAAAAAGATTTTGGTTCGAGTTTCTGAGTAAAGCACCCAACCTCAATAAATTGATTTTTTTTTCACAGATTATTAACAACGGATGAAGAACGACGAATTATCATTTATACAAAACCTTTTTTCCATGAGTTATTTAATAAAGTTTTAAGAGGGGAGATTCAAATTACAATATAAGTTAAGGCAAAATTAGTCCCTGACTTTTTATCTTGTGTCAGACTTTATCATTTCCTGTTTTACATTGAGCATTATATACTGAGGCGGGGCCGATATATCTTTAGTGTAAAAATGGTTTGTTTTTTTAGCGAGGATAATATTGTTATTAGCGAGGAATGGTTGTAACGTATGTGTGTTTAGTTACTTCCTCGCTAAGTTTTTAAAAGTAAATAAAGGAGAAGGTTCAAGATGTCGAAGTCGAAATGTTTTTAGGAATAGTTTTTATTTGCAGTATGGAATATTTAGTTTGCTTTTGTGCTGCAAGCCTCATGGAAAGGTTGTGAGTAAGAGATGAAATGGCGATATGATAGAGTTGAGAAAGCAGCGCGTATCGTGGGACGTGCGAGGGATTGTGTTCGTCGTAGTTTTGCGAAAGCCATGTTTGTCGTTGGAGGAAATTAACTTTGGAGTCACCGTGAGTTTTGTGTGTCTGGTGGATTTGGGGAGAGGCGTGCGTTGTCTCCATTAAAGTGGCCCAGAAGTGAATTGAGAGCTAGGTGTGGAGAGCGGAATTAGGCATCGCATCGACATAGCCAATTTTGGGGGTGACTACAGTTGTTCCTGTGTGTGGCGTATTGAATGTATCTAATTCATATTCAACTGGGATTCCTTGGTCTAAAAGATATAGACGCAAGGAATCCATAAGTTAGATAGGTTCCCTCATGTGTCCATGCTGCTGCTGCTATTGAAGAACGGCCAATGGGACGTCTGCACTGGACGGCCTTGTTCAGCCAAAGAGAGTGTGTTTGGCAGCTTACCCAATTTCTGCTGCCCGAGAAAGAGATCCGGGATGAATAGGATAGGTCATCCTGATTGGGTGAAATTATGGGTCGAATTAAATTGCGTGCCAAACCAAAATACCTTCTGCTACATATCCATCGATACCGCAAACAGTTTAAAGTTGTGTGTGATTGACAGAGGACTGGATAAAAACAGGGACAAGTGGATAAGTTTAAATATCAGGTTTTAATTGAGCGAATCGTACAAGAAAGGTGTATGGGTGGAGAAATCGCAGTTGTTGTATCACGTCAGTGTAGTCTCTGTTGGGCGTTGAAAGTCGGTGCTGTAGAAAGTCTTAGACTCGGCTGTCAATTAGTTTGTGGCGACAGCGCGTCTAGAAGGTGAGGATGGTCTCGGTGCTGGCTACAGATAGGTGTAGCTGTATGGTTATGTTGTAGATGTAGCAGGAGACGGTCAATGATTTGGACGCATTGCTTGCAAAGGCTGAATGATCGGTGTCCCAGTTTATGCAGTCCTTGGTTAACCGGGTGTGTGTCAATGTGGCCTCAAAGTGTTGTTGCAAGTCCAAGCAATGTAGTCGTTCGTGGATTAGGAGATGCAGATACGTTACAAAGACTGTGAAATTGATGTCCCAGTTTATTCAATCCTTAGTTGACCGGGTGTGTGTTGATGTGGTCTCGAAGTGTTGGTGCTAGTCCGAGCAGTGCGATCGCTCTAGGACTAGGTGTGATTGCTTGGTTGTGCAGCAACAGCAACTGGGTTAAGCTGGAGCTAATCTTCACTGGTGCAGGCTATTGCGTCGTTTTCTCGTGGTATCTGCTGAGAGGTGTTGTGAGGAGACCAGAGGTGATCACGGAAGACTTTCAGAAGTTAGCTCAGGAAAGTTCTGTTTGAATGAAAAGGCAGCGGTGATTGGTTAGCTGGTTGTGTTGGATTCCACATCGTCTACTTTGACTGCTGGTAAGGACGCAGCTTGGTTTGGTGGTGAGGATGCAGGCCTCACGTTTGGCACAGCTTGCTGTTGGGAGAGGAACAGATCATACCTCTCCTCCGGGCCTGGTTTTTTTTGTCTCTGCTTTCCACCAAACAGGACTGGACTGGTCACTGGCTCATTTAGGGCAATGTGAACCTACAGCTAGACAAAGCTGGTCATCGGCTCATTTAGTGCAATGTGAGCCTAATGAGCCTTACTGGACATAGACAGGACTTGACACAAGTTCTATAGTGGGAGTTTAGCGAGAGGGAGGTCAGGCGTGAGCTCAGCTGGACGTATGCTGGTCATTAGCTCATTTAGTGTAATGAGAGCCTGTGCAGGGCTTAGACTCACTCGATATATTACGTAAGCCCAGCACGGATGCCTGTTTATAGCTTAAACTAGACCCTAGAGTTTTGTGCTATATAATGCTTATCAATGACGTCATCATACTCCTGCAGATAGCCCAGCCGAAGCTGCGAGCCCTTTGGTCACGAATCAGTTCTTGACCTTGAAGAGTGCGTAAGGAAAAGATCCCTTTCCTCCGGGCCTGGGTTTAAGTATCTGACTCCTTTCTTCTTCTTCTTCTTACCACATTAACTTGTCAGCTTCTTTGTCTGTGTAAAGCCACAAAAGAATTACGAAATGAAGGAAGGAGACAGAGATTCCATTTTGAATTCCAACTTTATTTTAGGGTTCAACGGCCATTCTGTGGGAAATCTTTCCTGAAACCAGTAGAAATATTCGCGCCTTCTAGATAAGGCGCTAAAACATATTAGATTCATTTTCGGTGGGTGATGAGTTTCAGGTTGGTGGTTATGTCCAGTAGGTGTTTTTCAGTGAGGTATGTTTTTCGATCGTAAAAGTTTACTGTTCGTCGTGGTATTTTCAGTGAGGGATTTATTTTTTAGCAGAAGCAGCTTGCTAGCAGCAGACACTACCTGCTGCGAAGCCCATGACTTTGCAGCAGGTGCGCTACCATGCCAGTTACCAAAAGAAAACAAGTCCTTTTAATATCAAGGGTATGTTTGAAATGACAAAATTTTTCTCCTGCGTCTTTTTTTGTAGGCATGCGCCGTTCTTACTTCCTGTCAGAGGGCTTCTGGGAATTGCTACATTTTTAAAATCTATCTTTTTAAATCTCCAAAAACTCCACCAGTCATTGAAAAACTTACGTATTTACTTTAAAATGTTAATTAATTCAAATTAATGAAATAAGTAAAATTTCAAGACACTTTGTAATTGACATTATGTTAATAAAATATTTCTTCTCAAATTCAATGATGATATTTTTTATATGAATAAAAAAAAAATCACTGAAAAAATTCTCTGTCTTTTTCTTCGCTAAAAGTCAAATTTTTAACTATTTTTAGTTGCTTAAATAAATTTAAATTAATTCTTGTGTTCTATGAACATAAGAATCAATTTAAGTATCTTTTATTTTACTTACCTTTATCATATATATTATAGGATATAAAATCATATACTTGGATATCAGAGACTTGGATACATTTGTGTGGCACCTCATATTTCCGTGTTGAGTAATTTATTTATTGACCCTTAATAATCGGTCATAACACATGGACATGCGAACACCCGACTAAATATCTATCTTGTTACCTTGACAACATACCCGTCAACTGCGATTCCATCCCCGGCAATATTCATAAGCTTGTCGAAAGTAATTCATACCATCTTTCTGTCTGTCCACTTTCTTTAATCAGATTTCATACATCTCCACACTCACACAAATTACCTTGTTAATGACAAATCTTTATGTGTATATAAAGTATCATTATTTGTTGTGGCCTTGTTAGGGGCCAGAAATAAAGACACAAGAAAGGAATTGAGTTAAACAAATATATTAACTACGAACAGTAGTACAAACATATACAAATGAGAGGGTTACCAGCGAGATTGTTTCGGTTCGACTGTTAGGACTGTCTGCTAGAATATTGCCTTCAGCCTAAGAGCCGTACCTGCTGGTATCTATAGCTGGGAGAGTTCATGCGTGCGTGGGTAAATTACTATAACATCATTACTCTCTAGTTTTCTTTTTGTCTAAAAAAAAATCATTTCTCCGCATTGTTTTCATAAATTTGTGTTGTATTTGCAGATGGAACACTCGGATTTTTTTCTTTTTAATCCGAGTAGACTGACACTGATATATATAAAAATATATATAAAAAATTATATATATATATATATATAATTTTTTTCATATTTTTCTATTTACTGTAATGAAAACATCGCTGTCGAATAAGAAAAACATACCATCATGTATTAATCAATACAGGAAAGCGGATTTAAATCATATTATCTGAATTCCCTGCTCCATTCAACGGGAATCCACTGCTGTGTGATACATCACTTAAACAGCCAAAACCTGACGTACCATCCTCGTTTTGACCGGTGTTTTTTCAGTGCCACCATAGCATGTTATATCCAAGAATTCGAGTGAATTACAGGGAAGTTCTGATTGCCAACCTGAACCAAGACATGCTTATAATACCAGCAGCTCTGAATAGCCAGTCAGGAATTTTAGTTACTCTGGTGCGCGATTTAATAACATTCACATTGACATTGTTGGATCCTTGCCATCTCATAAAAGATACAGCTATATCTGTGACAATACCCCATCGCCCCCCCCCCCAATACATCAACTCCTTTAAACCATTTCAATCTTGGCCAGTGAATCATCTAGTGGTTCTGATAGGGGTATCACACATTTCTTCATGGCTACAAGAAATACAATCAAGGGAGTGGGAGAAAACAACAAAGAACGAATGAACAATATGGGCTTGGGTTAACTCAAGTGCAAGAAAGGTTAAGTTGTGACACTCTGCATTCTTTTGTGCATCTGTAGACTAACGGTGACGTGCATCCTTCGCGAAATTTCCACAAAGCTACTAGGAATGCCAACTCATCTTGACTGGTCTTCCCTCACTGCTGCTGGACTCATGCGACTGGTCTCTCAGATGTCCCGTATCGACTGCCAACTGCCCCTCTCCGTCGCCCGTCGCCAACTCCTTCTCTGAGTTCCTTTGTCCAACTCCTCACTGGCGTTCCCTTGCCTACTTCCGGTCGTGTCGAGATCTCGAGCTCAGGCCTTTGTTTGGTTTCGTGCCAAAACAGACAAAGGGATCGTCTGCTTAGCGGAACACCCACATATCTTAAACATCAATGTTTTTTAGTCAATAAACTGTAGCCATATCGATTCAAAATATCTCAGCTGATTTAGTCGTTACATCTATAATGAACAATTGGATCGTCGATTTCAGAGTTCCTACCTATATCACAACTGACAGAGGGCACAGTTTCAGTTATCTTTCTTTCAGGAAATCAAAACTTACTGAGAGTTCAAAAATTTTAGAACCACAACTTACTATCTGTGAGTATGATGGAACGTTTCTATAGACATTTGAAAGCAGCATTGTCTATGAATAAAAACTACCAAACCTAGACTGATAATTTACCGTTGGCACTATTGTCAAATAGGAATACAAAAAGCAGCTCATAGAATAAGAGTTCTTTTCACCATGCTAACGTTAGAGGGAATGAATAAATAAAATTTTAAAAAATTAAATTGAATTAAAAAAGAAAATTATTAAAATATGCAGAAACTCAAAGAGGCCTCTGATAGGAAAAAGGGACGACGCATGCGTAAGGAAAAGGGGACCTGCCGACAAGAGGAGGAGGCTCACTCCCTTTCAGGCAGTGACCGGTGAAGTGACAACACCTTGCTAACTGGTGGAAGATGCCACGCATTCGTTTTTAGAGGAAGTGTTGGATGGTCCTTTTACCAGTAGCAACCCTCTCGGTTAACAGTATGCCGAAATATAAAAGGCTACGAAATGGAACAACGAACTAAAACACTGGACTTCGACAAACTCCCAAAAGCAACTAACCATTGTGGAAGCTTAAAATACCAAATGAGGACAAGCATATACCAAGAAACGATTAACGTATTTTTAGACACCTTGACTGGGGGATTCAACCATTTCAGTTGTACTTCAGTTGTACCATTGAATGGTTGTTGAGCCCAGAAATAAAAGAAAAATATATAAGAAACGTCTTCGTCTCCTATCTGTTGCCGTCTTCTTTCGTATAATTCTTTTTGGGCCTTCTTCAAGGAGTGACATTAACGAGCCAACGTGGAGTAAAATAAAAATAAAAACTTATTATGGAGTCAAATATCAAACGGCAATGCCCTAACCTCTGCCTGATCCCATAACGTTACCTGGTCTGAACTTCGAATATCACATTAATACACAGCCAACTTTGACTTTTGTTCAAAAATTGTAAAACAAAATGTCGAATTTACACTTTATACTGAATAGAACGGTCAAGACACAAATATACATTCCTAAAAACATGTACTTGCTTGATTATGTTGTTGTAAGGAATGATTCAAATTGAGGCATTTGAGTCTGAAGGGTGAGTTAATCAATTGAAACTAATCTGATTAAGTGAAAAGGAGTAAGGGTTTTTCTTAGGAAAATCTAAGGTACTGGGCAAAGAAAACATTCAGAAAATCAAAAGATAAAATGACTTAGATAAACAGCTGGGATCAGGCGGAAAATGTCTGGATCGTTTCTGAGATTATCAGAAAAGTAACTGATTTATTTGCAATAAAAAACAAGAAAGGTCTGATAAGAAAATCTTAATTGTTTGATATTTTCTAAACAAAGAAAATACTTGGAACCGAAAAATGAGTAAAAAGGATTTGGCAGGCTGGAGAGGCCGTCTGGTTTATTTCTCAGAGTTGTGCGTGTGTGTGTGTGAGAGAGAGAGAGAGAGAGAGAGAGAGAGAGAGAGAGGGGTGGTGGTGGCGAGAGAGGAACAGAATTGTTTGCATAAGAATATCTCGTTGGCCAATCTGATTGGGAAATATCAGTCTCTGATAATTTTTGAGACCCGAGATCTAGTACCAGGCTTCGAATATTAAAAACTTGACTTGCTATCAGACTGTTTACAACTGCATTGCATATTTCAGCGTCACTCGACTAAAACAGTAATGGGAAGGGTTAAAACCACTGTATACTACAAACGGTATGGACAAAAAGAGTTGTCATATTTCGAATCCGTTTAGACATTTGTGTATGTGTTCGTTTTGAAGAATTATTTTGATGTAACCACTGTTCATGGAACGGTTCATCACTTCAGTGACTTCATCAAGTGACCTTCTTACTTTCTATGATCAAAACACAACGTAAACGGAAGGTTGGGTTGTCGCGAAGAAAACTGACGTTGTCAAGCCAAGCGGGACCGTGCCTAACAACACGATACCAGCAATGGCCGCTCATCAACCGATTACATAATTAGTTGCCGATTAGTCAGGATCGACTCAACAATCCATCAGAGCGACCACTCATATCTAGTTATACAGGCACTTTCAGAGCAGACGATAAGGCTGATAAAATACTTTATCATCCTACTTAATGATAAAAAACTTAACAAGACTCAGGACGCGAACTGCGACACAACACTGGACAATGCATTACGAAAAGTGAAAGAAAATTTACTAGTAAAAAACATTATAGAATGTACACGACATTGCAGAGTGCATCGGAAATAAACGTATTCTGTGTTTTACTTCCTGTCGTCTGTTGCTAAAAGAGATGTGACGTTACGACTACCGTCCAACCAATCAGAATCACATTAGCACAGCTTGAGAATAGAGGTGATTGCTATTTTTCTTGGAGAGTCAGAACTTTGTTCGAGGAGTAACCAGCAGCTTTCACCATGTCCCTGTTTCTACAACCAATATATTTTATTTAATAAGCAAATCACAAATCCACATCCCGGACTTTGTCACATTTGATTTTTCTTAGAGACGTTCATTGTAAACATTTCAGGTATGAACGGTAGATATCAAATTCTTTTCTTTTTTTTTTCATGTTTTTTTTTTTTTTTATCATCTCTAATTTATCGTCAGTTTTACCATTAAAAAAAAAAAGAAAAAAAAGAGTATTTATCCGATTTCTCAACAAATCAGATTTAACAAAGTCATTTTAAAGTGGGAGGGGGGCATGCATAAATTGAGATTCATAGTTTTATTTTTTATTTTCTTTATTTCTTATCTCAATTCCTATGAATTTACCCACTCTCTCTTTCTTCCAAAAATCCTCCTGTAATTATCTTAATATGAACGAAGTATATATCGGTCAGCCAAGATTTTCTCTCCGACAGGCGACCCTACCGAGGTTCGAACTAGTGGAATTTCCTTGAAAGATCACAAATAATTTCATGAGTGTCATTTCCATAACAAGTTAATAAGATAGAAAAGATTTTTGAAATTAATTTTTAAGAATTTTTTCTTCACAGTTCAAAAGTCTATACCACCGCCTCACATATAATTCAATATTAAAACTATTTTTTAGATTGCATCTAGTTAAAAAAGAAGGTCGATCAGATAGACAAAAATACTTCCGGTAATTTTTCTTACACAAAATCCATTTTATAAATAAATATGTTTACTAATGAATAAGTTTGAAAATTTGATTAACCGACTTTTTTTCCAGCTACTTGTTTTTCACTGTGACTTTTTCCCGCCATGGATTCTAAAATTTACTTCACATCATATTCATAGTTAAGGTGGTGGAATGGATTTTGAGGAGCAGGATTGATCGGTTGTCTCGGCTGGGTGATTGGTCCGAATTTTAGAATATTCTCTGACGAAAAATACAAAGATTCTCTTTATAAAATAGAATTTTTATCCATTTTTAAAAAAACTGAAGTGTCACCCACCCCTTTTAAATAAATAACCTTGTTCTAAGATGAAATGGAGGTGCTCGTGGTGTAATGGTTATCGTCGTAAGAAATGGACACGGCGACACGAGTTCAAATCCTGGACGAGACTGATTGCATTTCACATAGCACTAATACCCTTGGGAAAGGTATGAATCCAATCATTCTCCCTCCAGCTATGGGTAAATAGTAGGGCAGACTGGGTGAGGCAACTAGTCTAGTTGAAGGAAAACTCTGAATTCAAACCTGTTAAACTCCGCTTAAAAATTGACCTTGTGTCATATCCTGCCCGAGCGGAGGGGTTGGTAAATATGGTTCTAAGATGAAATGCTATTCTTACATTAATGATAGACTATCAAAAAATATTTACATTTCTAGAAATGCATTACTAAAGAAATCCAAATGATATGTATATAGCAAATCAGCAATAAAGCGAAAAATTTAAAAGTTGTCGCAGCTGATTCTCGAAAAAAAAAATACCATTTGGTAATTTTTCTTTAAAAAGGGATCCATAGTTTATTGCTAAATAGAAAAAATTCTACTTCAAATTTTTGAAATGATGAAATATACTGACACAGGTTGGTAGATATAGATATATACTAACAAAATTTCGCACTTTTATCCGTCAAAACGAATTAAAAAATAATTTAAGTTATTTAAGATTAAACTTTTGTTTTATTTGAAAGATAGTAACTTCATAATTATCAGTATCAAAATCAAATTAACATTACATATATAATTAATTTCTAATACATTTTAAAGATTTATATTCAACAAAAATTGATGGCTTTACTTAATTGGAGGCGATGTATATTAAAAGAATGTTATTAAAATTTTCAAATGATTTAAAAAATTTTTTGATATGAAATTAGTAACTAGAATCGTTTATCATCATCATCATGACGTGCGGCTAGCACGGATATCCCTGACCCTCTCTCTCCCCGTCTCCCTATCATTCATCGCCTTCGGCAGGTCTTCAGGGTTACATCCCGTATCATCACATCGCTGCTGTATGAATGTTCGAGCTGGTCGTCTTGCTTTTGATTGGCCATATGCGGGGGTCCACAGGAGCACATCACTGACGATCTCATCTTTGCTTCTCCAGCAGTGTCCTGCATGTCTGGTTCGTCTAGCTTGTATAGTTTTCGTGATAGGTGGTCGATGGCCGTACAGTTGGCGCCGTGTGGGGTGTTGCTGCCAGGACCTGTTCAATATTGCTCGCAACATTCTTGTATAATTGCCGTCGAGCTTCTTCTCCAACCGTTTAGTCAGCGTCCAAGTAGTGCATCCATACAGCAGTATCGACACGACCGCAGCCTGGAAGAAACTGCGTTTCATTTTATCAGTCAGGTTTGATTTCCATATGATCGAAAGCCTATCGATAGCTGTCCATGCCTTCGTTAGCCGTGTGTCGATGTCTTTTTCGGTTGATGAGACGCTGCTTCCTAGGTAGGTGAATTTGTCAACCAGTTTCAGGGAGGTTCCGTCTAGTGTGGAGATGTCGCCTTTCTGATTAAAGCACATAAATTCAGTTTTGTGTGCATTGACATGGAGTCCAATGCATGCAGCGGCTCGTTCCAAACTATGCAGTAGTGTTTCGGCTTGGTTGGGTGTATTGGCCTGTAGCGCTATGTCGTCGGCGTAGTCGGCGTCGGTAATTGTTTTTGCGGGGGTACCTTCTGCTTCTTTTCTTTGTCAGCTCAAAGCCGTTTTCCCTAATGTTATCGATCGATGTCCTAATTACGTAGTCTAGACAGATGATAAAGAGGTATGGGGCAAGCGTGTCCCCTTGTAGTACTCCTGCTACAATGTCGAAGTAATCTGTGTCTCCATCCGGTGAACGCACTTTCACTTTGGTGTTTCTGTAGAGAATCATTATTGCTGCTACGGTTTCTTCTGGTAGGCCGTATGCTAGTAGTATTTGTTCCATCTTCCCTCTGTGAATGGAATCGAAGGCCTTGGTAAAAATCGACAAATAGTAATGTCGCCTGTAAGTTTTTTGCCCTCACGCCTTCTAGGATTCTACGAATGGTCAATATTTGTGAGGTTGTGGACCTGTTTCTTCTGAAGCCATTTTGGTTTTTCCTCGGGATTTTGTCGATTTGGGGTACTATGCGGTTTCGTAGTAGGGCATTGTAGATTTTGGCTGCTATGGATGTGAGTGTTATACCTCTATAGTTCTTGGCTAATCCGAGGTCACCCTTTTTAGGGAAGGGGATGATGTATCCCTTCGTCCATCTGTCTATCGGATTTTGGTTATAAACTGCGTTGCAGTGTCGGAGCAGTATGTCATCGAATTGTCTCGTCTTCCACACTTCTGGGGGAATATCATCAAGCCCTGCAACTTTTCTATTTTTAATTTTTCTAAGAACCGAGTCGAGTTCTTCTTTAGTGAACGGCCCTAGTTTAATGTCTAATTGCTTACTGATAATTCTGGTGATCGGTTCCTGCGTAATGTTCGGAGGGTTAGCTAGTAGATTTTCAAAATGTTGTTTCCATAGTTTAATTCTGTAAAAAATATCACTTATATAACTATATAATTCATATAACTTATTATGGTATCTAAATACAAGTCATCATCATCATCATCATATCGCGCTGGTAGCACGGATATCCCTGACCCTCTCTCGCCACTCCTCCCTATCGTTCATCGCCCTAGGTAGGTCTTCAGGACAACCTGCCCCCTATCACGAAAACTATTCAAGTTAGACGAACCAGACATGCAGGACACCGCTGGAGAAGCAGAGATGAACTCATAAGAGATGTACTCTTATGGATCCCCACACATGGCCGCGCAAAAGCAGGACGACCAGCTCGAACGTACATTCAGCAGCTATGTGAGGATACATAAATACAAGTAGTAGGTCAAAATTAATGAGAAAATATCTTCTGTGGCACTTAACAATAAACTATTAAGGTGCATTTTATAAATACCAAAGGACACACACACACACACACACACAACTTTTTAAAGCATCGTATCAGCATTAATTTATTTTTTATATTTGATCATGGAAAAGAGAAAATAAGCCTTTTAACAGGGTTTTTGAATGTACAATTGAGAAAGCTAAATGAAAAAAATCGTTAATTCATTAATAGAATAATGAAATAAGACTTTTTAATTGTTTTTTCAATATTTAATGTTTTACCAGGTAATAATCAACACATTTTTTCGGTGCCCCTAAAACACTAATTTTCACCCTTTTCCCTTACATTTTTATTTTGATATTTAACCTGAATACAAGGGACAAAACTCAAAATTGCTTAAATGATTGTTACTAGAGGTTTCCATACTTTTTTCATCAAACATTTTTATAACTTAAAATATAAATGAAGATATCTTTAAAAATGCTTCCATCTTCTTGCTTTCAAATTTATATTTTTCGATAAATAAAAACATTCATTATTCAATAACATTTAGATTTAACCTATGATTGAAGAGAAGTATTTAAAACCCTCCCACTTTTTTTAAGTAGAAAAATATCGATATAGAATTATTCCCCTTATAATCTAAATGAAAATTATATTTCCTAATAAATCCTCGTATTAAAAACAATAAAAACATTTTTAAAAACTCATTTTAGAATTCAATATTCACATTTGGGGTACTATTTTCTTCAAACAGCCCCCAATTTAAAAAAATTCTTTATTTCATGGATACATTCAAACTTTTGCCTTTTTTATATACAAATGCATATGCCATATCATATATCTCTACCGATTAAATGGCGCCATACACATGGGAGAAGAAGTAAATTTAAGTGACTTGAAAAAAAAAAATCAGGAAGTTTTTTGATAAAATAACTGATGCCTTATAACATCAATTAGTTAGAAAATGAAAACCGAAAATTTTATCAAAATCTGATTTTTGGTGATATTTATTTCCGTTAGGAGTAGTGATTTGTAACTGTACGAAAGCTTTATGGTGGCCATGTTGTTAGTACCTATTGTTTCACTTGTTTCAAAAACATTTTGTTTTCGATTCAGCGAGTAAAGATCTGTAGCGATGGAGATAACATTATTATTATTGTTATTGTTGGGTTTTTTGGTTTAAGGTTTAAGTTGGTTTTGTTGGTATTACTTTGGTTGAGTTGGTATTTCGTTGGTAGTTATCCCCTCGCTAAATGTTGATGGAAAATAAAGGTAGTGGAAAAGAACGAAGACGTCGTTAGGTTTTTGAAGGAAGGTTTTAATGGCAGCATGAAGTAAAGGGGTTTACACTGGTATGCTGCGAGGTCTCGTAGTAAGGAAAGAAGGTAGGAAGTTGTTAGAATGTATCATCTAATTTGTTTTTAGTGGTTGATGAGGCTACTACTATTCGGGAACAGACGAATAGAAGTCCGTTCCCTTTGGGGATTTCTGAGCGAGAGACAGATTGGCGGACTTTCTTCAATTTTTGGTGTTGCTCGGAAATATGGTTCGGTCTGAATAGGACAAGTCATCCTGATTGGGTGAAAATGTTCGGTGACTCTAACGGTCAAATTAAATTATGCGCCAAACAATAATTTCAATTTTCTTTCTGCTACAGATCAAATGATATAAATGGCATTCAAGATTTTGGAGAATCTACTTCTTTGCTTCTAAAACATTATATAAGCATTTTATTTTTTTGAATCCTTCTAAAAATTTAACTAATACGTAAATGACATTAGAGTTTTTACTTTTAAGTTAGTTTTAAAAACAAATGAAAATAAAGAAAAAGAAAAGGTGTTGGCCGTTAAAAAAAATGCAAAAACAAGAAACCAAAGTCGTTTTTTTCAGCGTTCACTGACAATTCGGTATTTGTAAAAAATAGAAATTTTCTGTTATTTCGGCGATAATAATAGGTATGGAATTTGGCAGAGTAAAAAGCGCTATGCTAATAATGAAAAGCGGGAAACGACACTTGACCGAAGGAATAGAACACCCAAATCAAGACAAAATTAGAACACTCGGAGAAATGGAAACGTACAAATATTTCGGAATATTGGGAGTTGACACCATCAAACAAGTGGAGATGAAAGAAAAAATTAAGAAAGAATATCTTAGGAGAATCAGAAAACTACTCGAGACAAAACTATAGAGCAGGAACCTAATCCAAGAGATAAATACTTGGGCTGCCCTTCTCGTAAGATATTCGGGACCATTCTTGAAGTGAACCCGAGAATAACTTGAACAAATGGACCAGAGAACAAGAAAAATAATGACCATGCGTAAGGCCTAACATTACAGAGATGATGTTGACAGACACATATGTGTCAAGAAAAGAAGGTGAAAGAGGACTGCATTGAAGAGAGCGTAAATGCATCGATACAACGACTCGAAGACGACATAGACGCAGAGGAAAACGGATTACAGCTTCCAGAAACAATACCGACAACACGAGGACCAACAGAACAGAAATAACCAGAAAACAAAAATGGGAAGAAAAACAACTCTATGGACGTTTTAAGCGACTAACAAGCGAGATCTCACATTAGAAAACGTGGATGTGGCTAAGAAAGGGAAACTTTAAGAGAGAAACTGAACCTCTTCTAGTAGCAGCACAAAACAACGCCATAAGGACCAATCAAAGCAAGAATATATGTCATAACAAAACAGCAGATGTAGGTTATGTGTAGATAGAGACGAAATGATCTATCACACAATAAGCGAATGCAGCAAATTATGTTATATAGTCATATGCAGATTCACATCTACATATACACACAGCATCATAACGACACGATAAATAAACAGACGAGCGAAGATTCTTTATAAAAATATGTACCTCTCACTTTATTGTAAGATTTGTATGTGAGAGGGCGTTGGAGACCGAACAGAAACTGTAATATTTTGACCCCCACTCTTATGGCCGTCAGCGTTGTGTCTTTCTTGTTCTCCTGATGCTCAACCGGAGGCCCAGAGGCCCACTCTGCTGGATGATGGCTTTCTTTACTGCATCTTATCAGCATCTTCTCTAGACCCCAATTCAATCGGGGGCCCCGAGCCCCTTCGGCTTGGTGTGGCTTTCCCTACCACACCTCGTCTATAACTCCGTCTCCAACTGTAACTGGAACTGTCACTTGACTTCTGTCTTGACTGAGTTATATAATAGTTCAACGCCCACTCGATCGCCTACTCGATCTTTGGAATGGCATGATTGATCGTCATCCAGCGGAAATAACTGTCATGCAGTTAACAGGTCACTCTCTTCCGGTGCATCAGTCTATGAGTGTACCATGGGAATTTTTTTTACCTCGTCCCATTTCATCAGCCAATTTCTGCCCACGCGATTTCCTCTCATAACTGCCATTAGAATGTGTCACTTCCTTCCGGTGCATCACCTTGGAATGGCATTTTTGGCTGGGTCGAAGGCCAAAATACAACAATTAGCACAGAAAGAGCATAAGACTAGACACGATTGAGTGGGCAAGGTGATCTGCTGGGAATTGTACAAGAAATTTAAATTTGACCATATGAACAAATGGTATATGCATAACCCAGCATTTGTCTTGAAAAATGAGACGCACAAACTTCTCTGGGACTTTGACATACAGACGGATCACCTATTATCGGCCAGATGACCGGACCTTATAATAATCAAAAAAAAAAAAAAAAAAAAAAAAGAATAGAACTTGAAGAACTCTGGCCTTTGCTGTGCCGGCTGACCAGAGAGTAAAATTGAAAGAAAGTGAAAAGAAGGATAAGTAACTTGACCTTGCTAGGAAATGAAAGAAAAAAAACTGGAACATGAATGTGACGATTATACCAATTGTAATTGGTGCTCTTGGTACAGTTACCAAAGGATTGATACAAGGACTGAAGGACTTGGAAATAACAGGACGAGTAGAGACCATCCAAACTATTGCATTATTGAGATCAGCCAGAATGCTGAAAAGAGTCCTGGAGACTTGAGGAGAATTGGTGCCACTCAAACATCAGGGAAAGACCATCAGCTAACGCTAATTTGAAAAACCCTCAAGGTGTAAAATAATGATAATAAAGAAAAATAATTGTATAGATATTTCAAGCGACTAACAAGTGAAATCTCACAAGAGAAGACTTGGACATGGCTTAGAAAGGGAAACCTTAAAAGAGAAAGTAAATCTCTTTTAATAGCAGCGTAAAACAACGCCATAAAAATAAACAATGTTAAAACAAAAATAGATAAGACAATAAAATAGCAAATGAAGGGTATATGGTGATAAAGATGAAACAATCAATCACATAATGAGCGAATGCAGCAAATTAGCGTAAAAAGAGTATAAGACTAGACACGATTTGGTGGGACAGGTGATCTATTGGAAATTGTGCAAGAAATTTAAATTTGACTATACGAACAAGTGGTATATGCACAATCCAGGATTCGTTCTTGAGAATGAGACGTACAAGATTTGGAGTTATAAACAGATCACATAATCTCGGCTAGACGATCAGACCTAGTGATAGTCAATAAACAAAGAGAGAACCTGCCGAATAGTGGACTTTGTCGTCCCGGCAGACCACAGTAAAATCAAAAGAAAGCATAAAGAGAGATAAATACCTTGCAAGAGGTGCCCGTGGTGTAATGGTTATCGTCGTAGGAAATGGACACGGCGACACGAGTTCAAATCCTGGACGAGACTGATTGCATTTCACATAGCACTAATATCCTTGGGAAAGGTATGAATCCAATTATTTTCCCTCCAGCTATGGGTAAATAGTAGGGCAGACTGGGTGAGGCAACTAGTCTAGTTGAAGGAAAACTCTGAATTCAAACCTGTTAAATTCCGCTTAAAAATTGACCTTGTGTCGTATCCTGCCCGAGCGGAGTGGGTGGTAAATATGATAAATACATTGCAAGAGAACTAAAAAAAACAAAACAAAAATAAACAAAAAAAACAAAACAAAAACTATGGAACATGAAGGTGATGGTGATACCAATTGTAATTGGTACACTTGGAACAATCCCCCAAAGAGATTTGAAGACTTGGAAATAAAAGGACAAGTGGAGACCAATATTATTAAGATCGGCCAGAACACCGAGAAGAGACCTGGGGACTTGTTGTCACTCATACTCCAGTGAAAAACTGTCAGCTAACATTGGTGTAAAAAATTCTCAAAGGAATTATTATTACATTCCCAATCCATAAGGGTAGTTTCTGTCATTAGCTTCATTTTCTAACAGTTACATTTAAAAATCTCGTCTTCAGTTAGCTACAATTTCCTCATCAACCATATTTTAACAGTTTTTACTTCCCCAACCACCAAAGACTTATTTACTTATGACGATATATAATTTTCAGGATTTAAAAAATCAGTAAAAAATAAAGGAATTGATAGAAACTTATTCTTATCTAGATGATGAATGTACTATATATATATATATATATATGTGTGTGTTGTCATTATCATATATATATATATATATATATAACCACATTATTATACACACACACACACACACACACACATATATATAACCACATAATTAACCAAAAAAAATTCATGGTTGATAATTTTATATATTCACAAACTAAACAATAATGTCATTTGTTATTTCCACTAGTTTTTCTTCCATTTTTCTTGATTGTAAACGACACTTTTGTTGTTGGTAGCCGAAAGGCTTTTTAAGAGAATACTCTTGAAGAGATTTATTCCTTAATTACTGAATAATAAGAAGAACGGGTAGCAAATCCAACAGTCCACGACAGACATTTTCAAAAGTGTGAGATAAATAATTTGGATTACAGGTTCATGTGAAAAATCCAAATTGTTTAGATATTTTGATACTCGTAATCTTTGCTGAATCATTTTGATAGTCAGCCTTGAAGAAGAGATGTATGACTAATGACATTTCCGTTTCGGTTGATTGTCTGCACTCATTCTTAAAAGTGGGTGAGTTTTTAGTAGTTTAGTTTTACACTACGTTAACCATTGGTTATTTGATGTTGAAATCGGTTTTTTGAAAGCAATTATTTGCTTTTAAATAACTATTCCTTATAGATTATAATAATCATTTGCAAACGACTAAAGTTTTAAGTAATCAATCTTAATACAAGCACATTGTGATGTAGCGTAGGACCAAAAAACGTTGTGTCTAAAAGAAAGGCATTCACAGAAAAGAAACATTCAAAACCTGAATTTCAAGGAAGAAAATAGAAGTCGCTTTTATTCTTGGTGACTAGAGCGGGCTGTAGTTAAAAAAGTTTGTTCAATAGCGTTCTTCCTCGCCTTCTCTTTTTTTTTGTCACTATCAAACGTCTTCTTTCCCTCCGCGCACTTCAGCTAGTGTACATAGAAAAGGTTCACCCTCCTCTTTTTGGCGATGACGGCGGCGTTGTTATCGTTGGCCTGTTGATGCTTTCATATCAGTCGAATTGCTGACAGGCTGGTTATGACATGGGTCAGGGCGTCGTGGACCTCTGTTGAACCTGTTTGGAAACCTGTCTTGAACTGCCCAAAATCTCGCTACTTGGTTTCCTTATATAGCGATTTGATGGATCAATTCGAAGGTTCCCGAAGGTTCAATGATCACCAGTGATCACTATTAAAATCACGCTTGAACT
The DNA here is from genome assembly GCA_963585895.1 of Sepioteuthis lessoniana. Taxonomy (NCBI): domain Eukaryota; kingdom Metazoa; phylum Mollusca; class Cephalopoda; order Myopsida; family Loliginidae; genus Sepioteuthis; species Sepioteuthis lessoniana. The sequence continues at coordinate 21,508,313 of OY757907.1, forward strand.
CTACAGGTCACTCTGCCTGCACGAGCGAGGTTCGTGACATTTTTGATCGTCAGACCCATGTACTCAACGGCTGATGACAGCTGATGTGCTCGCACGTTCTCCAACCTTGAGACCGCCGCAATTCAATGACGGCGCCCGTCCGTAATATTACAGTGAGCAATTACATTGTCTCAATTAATTTTCTATCTAATTTGTAAACGCGGATACATCTTCAATTAATTATCCCTATTTAATATCAATTATTTACTAGGACTTATTTGACTTTGAGTAATTATTTTTATCAAATACAAAGAATTGGAACACAATTATTTGGCTTCAGATATTTCTATCCAATTGCAAGCAAGCTAAATGTAGCCCACTTCATTCGTAGTATTTCAAGAGCTAATATAGTTCAAAGTCATTTTAAACATCTCACTTTAAAGAGATTTATTTGATTCGTATATTGGACCCCAACAGGTACGACCACTTCGGTGTGAGTGGAACTTGGAGTAATGACAACAAACAAGTAAATCTACACTTCCAAGAGTTCTAGTTTAGTAACATATACGGGATGCTTCTAATTTTGTAGAAGGGGCAGCGAATCTTACCTCTATGCAAGAGATGTAGTTGGTATATTCCAACCACCCACATCAACTATTCAGCTCCTAACTGAAAGCAGGTCCAAGAGAAGAATGTTAGTCCGTACCATCAATGCAGCTAAAAGGAAACCAGCCACTCACTGTAACTATTCAGCTCCTAACTAAAGCAGTCCCAAAAGAAGAATGTTAGTCCGTACCATCAATGCAACTAAAAGGAAACCAGCCACCAACTGTAACTATTCAGCTCCTAACTAAAGCAGGCCCAAGATCAAAAATGTTAGTCCGTGCCATCCATGAAGCTAGAAGGAAACCAGCCACCCACAGTAACTACTTTGTCCGTATGACGCATGCAAAGCAAAGAACGCCAAACTTATCCTCCCTTCAACTACTGTCCGTTCAGACAAGTATAACCATAACATAAACCGAAAACTTAGTCTATCTGAATTATCATTTATTATTATTATTATAATTATTATTATTATTACATTCATGAATAAATTTTCCCTTTGTTTTTAACTCTGGTTGTTCGTCATTCATTTCTTTACTCCTTATCATCTTCTCTTTCTGCGCATTGCAATGCGCAGAAAGAGAAGATTCAGGAAACTTATTTTGGGTGTCTGCTTTCCTTATTTTTATTGATTTAAGAATATTGCTGGGTTTCTACTGACTTGTCAGATTTTATTCTAATGGTTAATATCCATTTTCCTGTCTTTTTTTTTTTTTTATAAAAGTAATTTTGCTCCTTATAAAAAAGTGTTCACTTTTGAAGCCGTTCACGTATATAACTCACATTGAAATTGAAGATATGTATTCAAAGTTGCATTTTCAATTACAGATAAAATGATCCTGATAGAATCTTTGTCAGACTTTAGAAATAATAAAAATCTAGTGGATATATTTATTTACAGAATTTGAGAATATGGTATTTTCAATTTAAAAATAAAATCATCATCATCATCATCATGTCGTGCTGGTAGCACGGATATCCCTGACCCTCTCTCGCCACTTTTCCCTATCGTTCATCGCCTCAGGCAGGTCTTCAGGACAACATCCCGTATCCTTACATAGTTGCTGAATGTATGTTCGTGCTGGTCGTCCTGCTTTTGCACGGCCATGTGTGGGGGTCCACAAGAGTACATCACTTATGAGTTCGTCCCTGCTTCTCCAGCAGTGTCCTGCATGTCTGGTTCGTCTAACTTGAATAGTTTTCGTGACAGGAGGCAGGTGGCCGTACAGTTGGTGTCTTGTGGGGTGTTGCCGCCAGGACTTGTTTAAGATTGCTCGCAGCATTCTTGTGTAATTGCCGTCTAGCTTCTTCTCCAGCCGTTTTGTTAGAGTCCATGTAGTGCATCCATATAGCAGTATCGATGCGACCGCTGCCTGGAAGAAATCGTATCCTTTAAACTTATTTTTTCATGCCACTCTAAATAAGATTATATAAAAATTAATATTAAACTACATGCACTTCTATAATTTGAACGACAAAATAAAAAAAAAATTGGTTTCTTTTTTCAGTTTATTGTAACTAAAAAGTTGAAACTGAAATTCGAAAATATATAAACGAAAACGGAATTTAGTGTACATCGAAATTGCTAAGATTTGTGAAAAACTTTCATCAGATGAGAAAAAAAAATTGGGATCACAAACTTTAGAGAATACACATTAAAAAAAAACAACTTTACGACTGTCAGTAAAATGAAATACCGGTATTTGCATTAAGAAATGGTCCTAAGAGGAATTTTGGGAAATAAGTAATTAACATCACTTAGGAATTAAGTTATTTCATTATTTTATTTTAAAATTCATTAATTTATTTTTTTGCTTTGGATAGTATCACCGTAAATTTACTAAAATTGAAAACTAAAAACAAAGTTGCCATACATTCATACAGAAATGACATTGAAATTATAAAATAACTTGATTTATCAAAATGAAATAATTGCCGGTATTTAGTTGCCCAAAGCTCAAAACTGCTAGCTCAGTACCGTCCTATATTCCTATATGATATCACAATATTCCTCTCGGAGCCGTTTATTCGGATAAGTTCAGAAATACCTGTATGAAAGTGGTTTATTAATATAAAATTGAGATGGGTCAATATCATTATATTTCATGAGTTTATAGGACTTTACACTCCTATAATTTAATTTGGGCAGTATGCCACTTGTTCCCACAACAAAGATGGCGGACGCACACATATTCAGTCTCGGGAAACCATTGGCCAGGAGAACCACGTGAGCTGCGTAAAACTACGTCCGTGTAAATTTCGTCCTGCGTTTTTTGGAGCCAATTCCAAGACACGTATTTTCTATAAATACGTCGTCTTCAAACACTCTTTCTCTTTTACCCAATTTCCATTGCAGCGGCAACACACTCCCTCCAGTGTGACTCTATTTCACTAACAGACGTCAAAAAGCAACAACATGGATGGGCCTCACAAGCATTTATTCCTTCAAAATACTTTAACTCTGCCTCGGAAACACCGACTGTTTCGAATCATAGGAAGAAACGAACATCTTAAAATATGACTTCAGCATGAATAGGACACTTTTTACGTTTAATCTTTCAGTAGTTGTAGTTGTGTTAGTTATATATATATATATATATATATATATACACACACACACACGCACATATACACTCATGACTATTTTATTAATAGAACCATAGCGATATTTTAATGTATCAATGCATGTTTTATTATTGATATAAATTTGTTTTGTTTGTCGCCTTGTTTTGAATGTTCATTTTGTCCGTGCCGTTTCATATCCTTCACTCATTGCTTCATTCATTTACTACCTTTATTCATGTGCCTATATTATGTCTTTTTCCAAGCCTGACATATACTAAACTAAACTAAATACAAAGAATAACATATAACAAACCACAACATTAAAATTGTGGGGAACTTGAATACCAAAAAACATATCTACTATAAATATATGTCCCCCTACAAGTTAATCAACTTATGATTAAAACAGCAAGGATGAAATTGTTAGTTCGGACAACTTGTAAAATAATGATTTACTAACTACTTTCTTTTTCATATTCCAGGAGTTTAACGAACAATGTGGTTGACAGTATTAGCAAATATTATCTACTATTACAACAGCTTGTCCCACTTTGTAACCTGGACACTTATCTATGAAACATTTGCAGTTGTTCTCTTCTCGTGGTTTATCTACACCCAATTCATTTATGTCCACGTATCCTCGCTTCGAAAATTGCCAAGTACCACTTTTATTCCAATTGTGGGTTCGGTTCCGGATTTGATAAACTCAGAAGCAGGCGAATATGCAGAAAAATGGATGAAGAAGCTAAATACCGCCGTTTTTCGATTTTTTTGGTTGTTCGGTCAAGAGAAGATATGTGTCGCCGATGCAGATGTTGCCAGAGAAATTCTTATCAATAAATGCAAGATATATCCCAAATCACCAAAAGATTATCAACTTTTAAAAGATGTTTTGGGCAACGGTCTAGTCACAGCTGAAGGGGCTTTTCATCGAAGGAACAGGAAGCTCTGTAACGGATCATTCAAGATAAATATCTTGAAAAATTTTGTACCTATTTTTGACAAGACAGTACAAGATTTGATAGAAGTATGGCTGAGTGAGATGAACAATGCAGAAAAAGATAATTTTGATGATCAAACTTGCCTCTTTTCAATTGAAGAGGAAATGACCAACTTGACTCTGGATATCATTGGAAAGTGTGTCTTTGATTACGAATTCAATGCCATACAACATTGTAACGGTGACATAACTAATAACTTCAAAAAGCTAATAAGCGGGTTCAAACTGACTTGGAACGTTTTATTTCATTTGTTTTTTCCTTCTGTCAGAACAAAATATGCTATGGACCGTAAGCAGCAAATTGAGAATGTCAGTAAGGTTGTATATTCGGTAATTAAAACAAAACGAAAAGAATTTGAAGGGTCATTAAACGCCACTGAAAATTCAAGCTTGCTGGCGACTCTGCTTGTGGCCCGAGATGAAGAAACTGATGAGTCAATGGATGACATTCAGCTTCGAGATGAAGTAATGACTTTTATGTTGGCGGGACATGAGACAACCAGCATAGGATTGACCTGGTGTCTTTTGATGATGGCACGCCATCCGGACAAGCAGGAAAAAATTCGCAACGAAATACGATCCATACTTACCCCAGGACAAACATTAACTTTTGATGACCTGGATAAACTCACGTACACTCATTGTTTTATTCAAGAGACGATGCGTCTTTATCCACCTGTCCCGTTAGTTATACGTTGGTCGGCTGAAAACAATTATATAAAAGATTATTATTTCCCTAAAGGAGTTAGCATTGATATCAACATTGTTTTGCTACATAGAAACCCAAAATATTGGGATAACCCGACAGAATTCCGGCCAGAGAGATTCGAAGACGTTTCTAAGATATATCCCCATTCTTATTTACCATTTGTGGCTGGCAGTCGTATGTGTATTGGTTACAAATTTGCAATGATGGAAATGAAGGTTGCTTTGGCGAGATTAGCTAGCAAGTTTGAATTCTTGCCCATTCCACACAAGAAGTATAAAAAAATTATGTTTATCACAATGAAACCAGAACCAAACTTGGTTTTACGGGTCAGAAAATTAAATGACACAAAATAAAAGAATTATCCTGTAGGGATTACATTACTTACCTTCCGAATAGTACTTCTTATGGCCTCTAGGTGGTGTAACTCAAGTAGCATATAAAAGGACACAGAAAAGGCAAACTCTCTCTCTCTCTCTCTTGTCCCTGTCTCGATAGCCAGAAGTACGTACAAGTATGTGTGTTTCCTCAACAGACCTCGTGTCGTATACTCTGACGTGAGGATTTACATAACTTCCATTCTATTAAAGACTCTCATACCAAAAGACTCTTCAAATATACGATAGGACTTTTCTCTGTAATGTTATTCATTTAGTATTTCGTGCTATTCTGTATTAATTCTATCAAGTTTGCTCAGGCCATAAATATGCTGTTAATTTGTCGTGAATTGTTTACCACAAGGAAATATTAAACTACAATAAATTTTCTCTGCTACAAGTGTCCGAATTGTGTTCCTCACACTCAAATAATTTTAGCGGTGACTTATGCTACTCAAATACGACAAGTATATGAAGATAAACCCTTCAAGTCAATGGCATTGGCCATTTAACCAAAATGATTGTTATTGTTAGAAATTTTAGAGTATTGGATACAAGCAAATATTTGTCGTTAATGTTTCAATTGAAATCAAAACCATGAGCAATCAGTTATGAAAATGAGAACGAGAAAAATAAAACTTTTTTTTAAACGTCGGTATTGGTATATTGATTAATCGGCAAATGAAAGATTCATGGTCATTCTCAATTCCAGTCGGGCTATTATGTTCACTTTCGGGCAAATACCCTTGGGAAAGGTATGAACCCCCTTATCCTCCCAGCTATGGGTTAAATAGTACCACTACTGTTCTTCTCGGAGAATAGCTTTGGCATTAAATAACCTATAAAGGTTGATATGCCATTAAACAAAGAAACTGAAACTTTTTCTTTTTCATCATTCGTTGGTTTAATAAGTTTTATTGTTGTTAAACAATTCTAAAAAAACTTCCAGCCTTAGCTTTTATACTTGACTCTTCCTATTTTCAGTTTCACAAAACAAGATTTTCTTAATATTCAATGACTGGTGGCAAAAATATTTACACAAGGCTAGATAAACGAATAACTCACATCAAATAAGGATATCGGACGATTAACAGTTTTTCATTCAGTAATTAAAACAAAACGAAAAGAACTTGAGTCATTGAATATCACTCAGGATTTAAGCTTGCTGATGATTGTGCTTTGTGGTCAAAGATGAAAAAAAAACCTAAGATAACAAACAGCGAGCAGAAAATATTTTTTGATGGGATGATATGATATCTCTACCTTAGACCGAAGTTTGAATATGTTTGGAAGTCTTATTGGCCCAGCGGTTAGAGTGTTCGCCAATGGCCCGGGAGACCTGGGTTCAATCCCAGGTCGAGTCATACCAAAGACTTTAAAAATGGAACTTGATACCACCTTGCTTAACACTCAGCATTATAAGGTACGGTTCAAGGGTAAAGTGGAGCAATCCAGGGAATGGAGTAGCGCCCTCCCCTACACCTTGGTGTAGTAGCTATCGAAAAGGGAGCCTTCGGGTCACCCTCGACTAAAGGGAGACAACTTTACTTTACTTATTATTAGTTCAGATTCAGGAAGCGAATTATGTACGTATAGTTGATATGAACCGGAGCAATTTAGAAAATATCAAGTCGATCTGTGGAGGCAATTTCTGAATGTTGTCATTGGGACCAGAGTATTCATTTACCTTTCATCTTATTATTTTTATATTTCGGCGGTTTTTGCTAAAAGGTACTATTTACCAACCCCTCCGCTCGGGCAGGATATGACACAAGGTCAATTTTTAAGCGGAGTTTAACAGGTTTGAATTCAGAGTTTTCCTTCTCCTAGACTAGTTGCCTCACTAAGGCTGAAGAACCTAGTCCGTCCTACTATTTACCCATAGCTGGAGGGAGAATAAGGGGGTTCATACCTTTCCCAAGGGTATTTGCCCGAAAGTGAACGTTTTTGCTAAAAGGTTGTAGAAATCAGATGAAGGGGCAGTTGTAGCTGACTGTAGATGAAACTAAATCTATGACATCATCAACTGATGATCCCAATATTCTACACAGCTACTGTGGTTGTGTGTAAGAGTAATATTTTGCCTATGTTGATCAGTAAATAAAATTCTCAGTAGCTAAATGGTGACGTAAAAGTATACAAATCTGTTGACATTGTTTCAGTCCCAAGCAAAGATATGAATTACTCCAATGAGTAAACAAACTGGTGTATCATCTTTCTCGTTGAAGAAAGGAGCTCAAATTGTTCTTTTTTAGAAACTTAAGATGACACAAAGCTGACATCATTAATTATTACCAATGACACCCGATTTGATTTTCAAACAGTTGCAGTTCAGTCAGATTATATTTTGCCATCAAAAAATTTCAGGAGATAAAGATAATACGCTTTTTGGCTCCTGGCTGCATATTGTTGTAATCATGCATATGTGGGTACGAACAGTTCTATATGAGTATAGATCCATATAGGCATAACATATAGGTAAGGGGAGGAGAGCGCATATCAATATAGGTGTGTGTGTGTGTGTGTGTGTGTATGAGTATAGATAGTGTATATGTACATGGATGTATGATGGTTTGGTTTCTTTGTTTTAATGGCATATCAACCTTTGTAGGTTATCTAATGCCAAAGCCATTCTCCTAGAAGAACAGTAGGGGTACTATTTAACCCATAGCTGGGAGGATAAGGGGGTTCATACCTTTCCCAGGGGTATTTGCCCGAAAGTGAACGTAATAGCGCGACTCGTAATAGTTCGAACTCGCTTACTACGATTCCGCAGTCCATCGCTTTAACCATTACCCTACAAGGACACCCCCTATGGATGTGTGTGTATAATAATTTTAATAGGTGATAAAATAGAAAGAGAGGGATTTCTTGATTGGAATGAAAGAGTCAGTTTTTAATGTCCGTCAGAAACAGAAGTAAGAGGTCAATAGACAAGAGTATCATTTTTTAAAGTACTTGAGCTTTTGAGAGGTCCCCACGAGAGGAGTGACGGTTCTTTTCCTGGGAGCAAAGGTTCCATATATTCAAAGAAGAAATCTGGAGATAGACGGTTGCAGTTCATGGCAGTAGTGTTGACGCCCCCCCTACGTTTACTGTAGTCGAATAGAAGTTAGGAGTTGCCAGTTGAAGAGACTGAAATAAAAAAAATTCATTTTATTGCGATAGTAAGGAATCAGCGCACAGCTCCATTTTTGCTAAATGGCACACGCCCCGCCCCCCGCCACTGCCGAGATAGACTCGAGGAGAAAATAAAGAGATGTCCATACGTGGGTATCCTCGAAATTATTATTTTTTTCTTTCTTATGGAGCTGACCCGTGGCTTGTACGGTTTCGACCCTAACCAGCGAACGACTAAATCTCCACACCGTAAAGTTGAATCGTTCTGCAGGCAAAACTATGCAGGCTGCGAAAAGGAATTTGCTACAGCTAAACGATCCCTGCTTTTTTCTTTGTTCGATTTTATGTCGCTTTTTGAGGAGTAAGGGCACCAAATACTCTCGGTGTATCTTTAACATAAAAAGACAAAGAACATTGTCTATCAAGAAACTGTTATGATTCATATAAATTACTTTTTGAGATTAATTGCTACAAATATTAATTCACCGTTTCTATTACATTTATGATACATGCTAAACAAGTTTTGAAAATTTATTCAAATTAACAATCGGAAAATGTTTTGCTGTTATTAAATTTTGTTTTCAACAAAAACTAAACAATCCAAGCAAAAACTCATACGTCTCCTTTTGCTTCACGATTTTACATGAACTATTATCATTCTCTCTCAGACGTAAAATAAATGTTCATAAGCTGATTTTTTTCTTCAGCTCATCTTTTATACTTCCGTTAATGACATCTTTCCGGGTTTTTGTTTCAAGCAATGCCGAGTACATCGACTAGTATTAAATAAAATTTGATTTGGCTCATTGTAATATAATTTTTCAATGATAAAATGGGATGATGAGGTAAATAGTTTCTGCAAATGATTTTTCAGAAGTTTGCCGATAAGTTTGGAGAAATCATATCCAAGAGTGGACTGAAATGTTCATATGACGTCATATCTGCTGTTGATGATTTTTGGACCAATGGGATCCAAGCACTGTAACACAAATAGAAGAAGTGTGTGGACTGCAAGGGGTTTTATTTTGAAAAATATTCATCTGATCACACTCTATGAGAGTACCTTGGTTAGTCTATGAACTTTTCAGTCAACTCGTGTGAGGTTATTTATTACGCAACTTAAGCGAGACTGTTATATAAGTTGAAAAAAGATATGCCTTATATAAGTAGTTATATAACATCTGTGACTTCAGCAGTTGACACATGCTAACTTTTTTGACTTTTTCTTATTTTCGTTTAAACTTTATTTAGCAAAATAGAATGACACCGATAAAGTAAATTCTAAATGTTAGAATCTTTAATTTACTATACTAATGCGATTTGTCTAGTCCCAGTTATTCATTGAAATATTCTCTCAAGAGATTCCTTGAAATACTTTTTACTCAAGAGAAGTTACGAAAACGATTACACGGTCTGCTGGTCAACGTTTGTATTTTTAAACATGTAAAGGATATAAAACGTATAGGCATCAATTCCCTTGTTTTTAAATAACTAAGTGGTTCATTCTGTTTACGACTTCACTCGGAGGTAAGTAGTAAAATTCTATTTCTTATTTAACTTCTATCAATTTAAGATAGTTATGAGACAATACGTGAAGCTGTTCTGTTCCCATAGCAAAAATAATATAATTATAAATGATTTAAATATATCAAAGGAAATGTTCATTTAATATCTATACGAAAAATATATTTACATTTTGTTTTGTGTCGTTGTTTCTTAAGAGAGTTTATTTGTGCACACGGTCTTATGGGATACGAATAATTTTAAGGTTTGATTGGGTTTTATGTCATATCAACCACTGTAGGCTATTTAATGCCAAATCCTGTTTATAAATATATTAAATATATATGATTTGTAAACACGTTTTGTTCATTTTAAAACGAGCCTGGGTTCATCTTTTTTCACACAGTTTAGTTATTTTTACTATAAAATCATTTAATTCTATTTCCAACAATTCAATTGAGCATAAGTCATTTGTTGACACACAGTTTTAAAGATTAAATAGTTCTATTTGACATATAGATAGGACCCTATCAGGTGCAACCATTTCAGGACAGAGTAGACCTGGGAGCAATGACAATGAAGGGGTTCCCCAAAGCTCTAAGACTGGAGTCTCACCATCAAATGGTTTAATATCATATCCGGGACATTCGTTGAAGGAGTCTTGCCCCTCGGCAAATATGCAGTCGGTATATTCTCCAGTCCTAGCCGACTGGGTTACAATCCAGGTCAGAGTGGCCCTGGGAGTAATAGCAATAAAGAGGTACTGACCCCAAAGCAGTTTAGTGTTATACTCAGGACACCACTCTCTTAAGGGGTGTCTAACCGTCAGCGTATTCTAAGCTTCGCTGACATGGTAGTTTACGTTTTTATGAACAAATAGAAATGATTTGAAATTTTACATTCACATTGCTTGATTCTTACCATCTCATAAAAGATACAGCTCTATTTTAACCACCGATGTTTTTTCAGTCAATAAACAGTAGCCATATCCATTCAAAATCTCTCAGCTGATTTAGTCGTTAGATCTATAATGAATAATTGGATCGTCCATTTCAGAGTTCCTACCTATATCACAACTGACAGAGGGCACAGTTTCAGTCATCTTTCTTTCAGGAAATCAAACATTTTAGAACCGCCGTGAGTATGGCGTAACGTTTCTATAGACATTTGGAAGCAGCATTGTCTATATATAAAAACTACCAAACCTGGATTGATAATTTATTGTTGGCACTATTGTCAAATAGGAATACAAAAAGCAGCTCGTAGAATAAGAATTCTTGTTACCATGTTAACGTTACCTGGTTTGTGTTATGAAATAGCTGAGGGATTTCGGTTCATGCCTTTGGGTTTGGTTTGGCTGGGAGCCTTTCGGCTCAGCGCATGGGTTGTTTGGGTGTAAGATTGAAGCAGGTGTTAACGCGGGTGCGCGCGAGCGGATGGAGGTGTCACTCAGATGTCATAACAGTCCGAGACGATACTGGGTGACAAGGTGCGGGTGACGTCACGCACCGGAAGCACGCGGGAGTCTGTGTGAGAATTTGAAGAAAATAAGAGTTGGGTTTTAGACACCAAACGAGAAGGATCAATTTTGGAGCTCGCAAGCGCGAGGCGAATTTGCGCCCTATGGGGGGGGGGCGCTCGAGTTGGAGGCCAAATGAATAAGACAGCATAGAAGATTGTGTCTCTCCTCCTTACGTCGAAACCTTTAACTCAAAGTTAATAAAAAGGTTTCGTACCTGAACAAGAAGTCGTTACGTGTTTTTGAGATTCCTGTTCTTTATATGTTCTGTAGTAATGAACATTACATGTCCATTTCGCACATAGCGTTCATTGCGAATATGGTACATTTGTACATTGAAGATCACACTAATATACAGCCAACTTCGACTTTTGTTCAGAAATTGAGAGTATGCCCTAACCTCTGCCTGGCCCCATAACATTACCTGGTCTGAACTTCGAAGATCCCATTAATACACAGCCAATTTCGACTTTTGTTCAGAAATTGAAAAACAAAATGTCGAATTTACAATTTATACCCAATAAAACGGTCGACACAATAATAAAAAAAAAACGAAAAAAAAAAAAATCTTGTAAGTGTGGGACCATCTTTTTGTGAAGGATGATCAAATTGAGTGACCATAAACATCCAGTTATAGAGACACTTTCAAAGTAGAAATATTTTGTCATCCTGCTTAAAGATAAAAAAAAAGAAACAAAACTCAGGACGCGAACTGAGACACAACACTGGACAATGCATTACGAAAAGTGAAAGAAAATTTAAAAGTAAAAAAACATTATAGAATGTACACGACATTGCAAAGTGCATCGGAAATAAACGTATTCTGTGTTTTACTTCCTGTCGTCTGTTGCTAAAAGAGATGTGACGTTACGACTACCGTCCAACCAATCAGAATCACATGAGCACAGCTTGAGAACAGAGGTGATTGCTATTTTTCTTGGAGAGTCAGAACTTTGCTCGAGGAGTAACTAGCAGCTTTCACCATGTCCCTGTTTCTACAACCAATATATTTTATTTAATAAGCAAATCACAAATCCACATCCCGGACTTTGTCACATTTGATTTTTCTTAGAGACGTTCATTGTAAACATTTCAGGTATGAACGGTAGATATCAAATTCTTTTCTTTTTTTTTTCATGTTTTTTTTTTATCATCTCTAATTTATCGTCAGTTTTACCATTAAAAAAAAAAAAAGAAAAAAAAAGTATTTATCCGATTTCTCAACAAATCAGATTTAACATAAAGTCATTTTAAAGTGGGAGGGGGACATGCATAAATTGAGATTCATAGTTTTATTTTTATTTTCTTTATTTCTTATCTCAATTCCTATGAATTTACCCACTCTCTCTTTCTTCCAAAAATCCTCCTGTTATTATCTTAATATGAACGAAGTATATATCGGTCAGCCAAGATTTTCTCTCCGACAGGCGACCCTACCGAGGTTCGAACTAGTGGAATTTCCTTGAAAGATCACAAATAATTTCATGAGTGTCATTTCCATAACAAGTTAATAAGATAGAAAAGATTTTTGAAATTAATTTTTAAGAATTTTTTCTTCACAGTTCAAAAGTCTATAACACACACACACACACATATATATATATATATATATATATATATATATATATATATATATATATAATTCAATATTAGAACTATTTTTAGATTGCATCTAGTTAAACAAAGAGGTCGATTAGATAGGCAAAAATATTTTTGGTATTTTTTCTTACACAAAATCCATTTCATAAATAAACTCGTTTATAAAGGAATAAGTTTGAAAATTTAATTGAAATTTTACAAGTAATTGTTTTCTTCCGGTTACTTTTTTTTTTGCTTTAACTTTTTTCTCTCGATTTTAAAATTTACTTCACATTATATTCACATTTGAGGTGATGGAAAGGTTTTTGAGGGACAGGATGGATAAGTGGTCCCGGTTTGGTCCCCTTTTGGTGATGGTTCCGAATTATATTTGAATTTTCTCGTCTTACAAATAATACTAAGATTCTGTCAATAAAATTGAACTTTTATCATTAACCCCCCCAAAAAAACACAAAAATCTTATGTATTTAAAGGTGGGGTGACACCTAAGATTTTTTTAAGATAAGATGCTATTATTACATTCATGATAGACAAATGAAAAATATTTACCTTTCTATATCTTTTCCAGTTAAAAATGGGAATAGTTCAGTTCAAAATGGAAAAATTATTATAAGTATAAATATAAAAAATATTTTATAATTATTTTAGCAATAAAATTGTTAATATTTTATAATATAAAACAAATTCTTCAAGTCATTTATTAGAACACAACATCTTCTAATGCTACAGCTGCAGGAATTTTAGATTGAATTCCAGCTATGAAACGATTGCATACTTCTGGCGTAACCCTTCCCAATTTTTCCTCAATTAATGAAGTCAAAGCTCTTGCCCTTTGTTCAGTAATTGACAAGCCATCTCTTCTCTCCATTGCAAGAATACTCACAATTTTAGCAGCCAATTCCTGCTTGACGTAAACTTTGTTTAAAGACCATACTTGTTCAATCGGATTAAACATTGGACTGTATGGTCCCAACCCAAGCACTTCACATTCTAGAAATTCTTCTTCACTAAAAACTTCTTCAATGTTTGAGTGACATGGGGCATTGTCAACAAACCATCACAACTGGACCCCCATATTGTCTCTTTGCAGCTTTTTTATATTTATACTTATAATAATTTTTCCATTTTGAACTGAACTATTCCCATTTTGAACTGGAAAAGTTATAGAAATGCATTATTAAAAAATCCAAGTGATCTGTATATAGCAAATCTCCAATAAAGCTAAAATTTTGAAAATTTGCTAAAGTTGATTCTCGAAGAAAATATCATTTGATAATTAAAAAAAAAAAGGGGGGGGGGTGAATCGATGAAATGTACGACAGACTTATGAAATTGAACATAGGTTGGTAGATATAGATATCTGCATATTATGTACCAACAAAATTTTGCTCTTTTTTCCGTTAAAACGAATAAAAAAATTTTAAAAAAGTAATTTAAGATTAAACTTTTGTTTTATTTGAAAGATAGTAACTTCATAATTATCAGTATCAAAAGCAAATTAACGTTACATATGTAATTAATTTCTAATACATTTTAAAGATTTAAATTCACCAATAATTGATGGTTTTACCTAATTGGAGGCTATGTATATTAAAAGAATGATATTAAAATTTTCAAATGATTTAAAAAAAATATTCGAATAAAATTACTAACTAGAATCATTGAAAACCAATTTATGTAAAAATAATACTGTATAACAACAATATATTTCATGTAACTTACTATGGCATATAATTCCAAGAAGGTCAAAATTCATGACAAAAGATATTCTGTGTCACTTAATAAACTATTAAGGTGCACTTTATTTGTACGAAATGGAACACACACACACACTCAACTTTTTAGGCATAAAAAATCGTATCGGCAATAATCTATTTTTGATATTTAATCTTGAAAAAGGAAAATAAGCCCTTTAACATGGTTTTTGAATGTACAATTAAGAAAAACAATTAAATAATCCTTAATTCATTATTAGAATAATGAAATAAAACTTTTTAATTGCCTTTTTAATATTTAATGTTTTACCAGGTAATAATCAACAAATCTTTCGTTGCTCCTTAAACAGTAATTTTCCATTTTTTTCCCCCTTACATTTACATTTCACTCTCTGAAAGGTTACCATATTTTTTCATCTAACATTTTTATATCTAATAAATAGATAAAAATATATATAAAAAGCGTCCAGTTTCTTGATAACATTTAGATTTAGCCGATGATGGAAGAGAAGTACTTAAGATCTTTCCCTTTTTTTTTTAAGTAGAAAAATATCGACACAGAATTATTTCCCTAATAAGCGAAATGAAAATTATATTTCCTAATAAATGATCGTATTAAAAACAATAAAAACATTTTTTAAAAATATTTTAGAATTCAATATTCACATTTGGGTATTATTTTTCTTCCAACAGCTCCCAATTTAAAAAAAATCTTTATTTCATGGACACATTCAAACTTTTGCCCTTTTTATTATATACAGAAAGTATTTGACACATCATATATCTTTACCCATTAAATAGCGCCACACACATAGGAGAAGTAAAATTAAGTGACCTTAAAAAAAAAATCAGCAATTTTTTTTTTTAATAAAAAAAAAAAAAAAAATGATGCGTGATGAAAAGATTCTAAAATTAATTTTTCAGCATTTTTTCTTCACAATTCCAATTCTACAATTATTATTATAAATAACGTTTTCCACGAAAAAAATATAAAGGGTGGAGTCCCCGTGGCCTAGTAAGTAACGTGCTGGACTGCGACATCGTAGTAAGTTGTGCTTTTACGTTCACTTTCGGAAAACTCTAGGGAAATCACTTATCATAGCTTGAGCATTAAATAACACACGAAGATTAATATGCCATTAAACAGAGAAACGAAACCAAAAATATATCTTTATAATGTTTAAAATTTCTCAATTCAAAACCCTTTTAATACGCTCACGACGTTGTGTACCACCGGTGGCCACAAATAAAATATAAATTGAAATGTACATACATATCACTAAAAGGAGCTTCAAAATTGCCCCCTTCGCAAATAAAGTTAGAATAAATAAAAATCAACCGGTTAAAATTTCTAGGGTTTAACCTTTTTAAAATGTAAACGCTATCTTCAATCAAAATATAATTTTTTGAGATTGTATCGAGTTAAATAAGGAGATCCTTCTGAAAGACGAAAATATTTCCGGTAATTTTTCTTACACAAAACACATTTCATAAATAAATTCGTTTACAAATAAGTTTGAAAATTTGATTAACCGACTTTTTTTCCAGCTGCTTTTTATTCTACTGTGACTACCCCCGCCCCGATTCTAAAATTTACTCTAATTTAAGGTGGTGGAATGGTTTTTGAAGGGCAGGCGAGCGCCCCGGGGCCTGTTCTGGACTTCGGTCCGGAGCGTGGCCCTGGAAAAGGAACAATGGCAGACTTGGGGCCTTTAATTAGGCACCTAGTTTCGACTAGGCTACCTTCGGGTGGGCGAGCTGCATTTTTGTCTCCTTTGTCCCCCATGCACGGCACTAGACCAAGCGTCTAGTTTAAGCCGTTAACTGGCATACGTGCCCGGACCCACATTTGGGTTCGTGAAACTGCTTGCCTCATCAGGCTCACATTGCACTAAGTGAGCCGATGAGCAGCACAGACAAGCAGGGTTCGAGTCTCGGCTCGTTCCCGACCTCCCCTCCCCTTTATCCCCACTTTAATCGGCCTTCGGGCTTTTGACCTTGTGTCAAGTCGTGTCTGGTGGGAGGCAGCGACAAATATCGGCAGGATTAATCGGTGGTCTCGGTTTGGTTCCCTCTTGGTGTGGGTTCCGAATTTTATTTGAATTTTCTTACGAATAATGCAAAGATTCTGTCAATAAAATCGAACTTTTATCATTAAAAAAAAAAAAAAATTAGGTGTCACCCCACTTTAAATAAATAAGTTTTTAAAAAAATAAAATGCTATTATTACATTAATAATAGACAACTGAAAAACATTTACCTTTCTAGAAATGCATCACTAAATCCAAATGATTTGTACATAGCAAATCTGCAATAAAGCGAAAATTTTGAAAACTTGTAAAAGCTAATTCTTAAAGATAATATCATCTGGTATATATAAGGATTAAATTTTTAATGATAAAAAAAACATCATTATTTTTTAAATGATGAAATATATGACAGACTTATGAAATCCTATTAATTAATTTTCTTCGAATCAACATGGATGATGGGAGTGGTCCTGTATAGATTAGGGGAGGAGAAGAAAAAAACTTAAGGGTTGCCTCAGGCGGCACAGACTCAAACTACGTCACTGCAAGTGTCTACTTTATTTTAGTAAGAACTTAAAGACCAGTTTCATTTTTTCTTGTTGACGAACCGGAAGCCTTTCCACCATGACGAAATCCAAGTATTTTGTTGCCAAATATGTAAACAGTATTTATAATCACTTAAAAACGAGTTTGAAGTTCGCAGAAGTTCTACAATTAACTTGCTGTTTTTTTTTTTTTTAAATTAAAACCAAAAATAAACTTGAAAACAATTTTGCACATAATTTTTTCCCTACCCCCCCACAAAACAAAAACACTTCAACCCCCAAAACCCCAAACAAACCCAACCCTGCGAAGATATTTAATTTTTTTTTTTTAATTTACTACAATATGACTGGGAATTATTTGTGGATGAGGTGAGCTATTTTTCCAACCATGAAGATCAGAAGAGAGGAGAGAGCAGAATAGTAAACAAAAGATAAAAAAAATTGATTCGAAAGAATCCGATGTATTCAGAAGAATAAGAGACAAGCTTCGCGCCAATAACTAAAAAAATATTTCAGTTAGGGACTTTCTTTTCTTTTACCCACACCCACACACACAATTAAAGTTTGGTTCTGACACCAAAAATAATTACACATCAGAACTCTCTTCACCATAACACAAACAATTCAAAATAAACTTCACAGTTATTATATGTTCCCAGAATTTTAGGTTCTTGTAATTTCTTATTGGCCTACTAGGCCAATAAGAAATTACAAGAACCTAAAGAACAGGTAGAGTGTTCACCAATAGTCCAGGGTTCAATCTCAGTCCGAGTCATACCAAAGACTTAAAAAAAAAAAAAAAAAAAAAAAAAAAATGGTACTGGATACCTTCTTGCTTAACACTCAGCATTAAAAAGTATGTATCAAGGGCAAAATGGAGCAATCCAAGAAAAGGAATAGCGCCCTCCCCTACACCTCGGTGTAGTAGCTATTGAAAAGGAAGCCTTCAGGTCACCCTCGACTACAGTTGCCAACTTTACTATTTACTTTGTCTATTTCATTCCCTGTGGCCAAGATTACAACTAAGTCGGCAACATTTTCAAGACCAAACTCTAAATAATATAAATTCTTATTTTTAGTCAGTAGAAACTCATAAAAAGTTGAACAAATACTAAATTTATATCAAATTTTGCTATTACAAATTCTTAAAATTCAGTGCATATTATACACTAGACCCCCCCCCAACCCCCGAATTTCTTCGTCTCACCTGTTTAAATTAATGGCTGAAAAATGGTTAGGCTTACAAGAACAACAACAACAATAATAATACGTAAAATATAAAAATGGATTTCTTTTTGTAAGGAAATAAAAGATGATATACTTCCTCAACAGTTGAGTGTAACATCAAATTTTACACCCAGGAATTAAAAAAAAAAATTTCCAGATTGAAAATTCTCATCAGGTATAGTTAATCACGGCCTAAAGGAAAATGTGATAATGTCTTATTCTTATTTGCAATTAAAACTAACAAATATATACAGCGAAGTTGGCTGGGGCCATAGAATACACAGACTGCATCTCTGCATAGGGGTAAGACTCCTCTAACGAATGTCCTGTATATGACAAACTATTTGATGGCAAGGCTCTAGTCAGTGGAGTTCTAGGGAATATGGAGCACCTTTTCATTGCCATTGCTCCCAGGTCCATTCTGACCCAGAGTGAACGCACTTGATAGAGTCAAATTAAAGTGTTTGACATTTAAACTGAATGTCAATACATGCTTAATTGAATTGTTATAAATAGAACTGTTTGATGGTTTAACTGTGTGTAAACGAATGTCTGTTTAATTGAATTGTTAGTGATACATACCAATACTTGACACCATTTAACTGCGTGCAAACAAGTGATAAATAGTATTCTTGTTAGATAGAAATACTTGAAACCATTTAACTGTATACAGATGAATAAGCTCAGGCTTGTTAAAAAAATATATCTACAAAATGAGTTTACAAATCATTTGATATATTTAAAAACAGGATTTGGCATAAAATAAACATGATTGACATGCCATACACAACGAAACGAAGAGAAAATTATATTTTTAGTGGATTTGACAATTTAAAAGATGCACCCCCCCTTAAAAAAATTCTTTTTCTTTTTTTTTTGTCAAAAAAATATTTTAAAATTTGTTAGCAAAATATTATTTTTCGTTGGGAATTAAAGGGAAGCAATTCTTTTAACACGGGTTTACAGAAATCCATTTCGACAGGAGTTATTTATCTTCTTTAGTAGTCCCAACAAAAATTAAATAACATTTGTTTTCATTTGTAACTTATTTTTTGTTTGATGCATTTTAAAATTTACATGAACAATTTACATATATCAAAACACGCACACACGTGTGTGTGTGTGTGTGTGTGTGTGTGTGTGTATATAAGGATAACTGGGACAAATCGTGAATAATCAGGTAAAGTTTAAAAAGAAAAAAGGACATTGAAAACAAATTCTTTACAAATGTGAAATTTTTATGGCACAAGTGAACTTCAGTTAAAAAAAGAAAAGAAAAAAAGAAGGAATTCAAGCTCAAATGTGTGCAATATAATTGAATTTTATTTGCTAAACTTACAAAGTAAGATATACAGAATAATTTATGTAAGTTGTTAAAAAGAATTAAGGCTCTCATAAATAAAAAATATACAAACTCCCTCACCTGTTATTATATACCTTCCAACAAAGAAAAATATTTTTTTGAGTGGCACAAATTTTTGCTTTATCTGACCTAAAATTATTCTCAAATCAAATAACATGGAAAAAGATTGTGAATTGAATTACCATGACCAGAAAATCCGCCGAACACCTACACACGACATACTGGACAGCTGTTTCGACCTTATTAGGTCTCATCATGGGGGGTGACTGTGTCCTCTGGAAAGAGTACGGATGTAACTTGCAAGACACATTTAGGTTATATGGCCGCGCAATTACCATGACTAGTTGATTTGGCATCACTTGTGTGCAATATGAATTGGTGGCTCAGTTGTAGAGTTTCGGCACTGCAATCTGTGGGCGCTGGTTCGGTCTCCAGTGGTGGAGATTACAGTATACACTGCTGATGAGACCTAATAAGGTCAAAACAGCTGTCCAGTATGTCATGTGTAGGTGTTCGGTGGATTTTCTGGTCATGATAATTCAATTCACAGTATTAATTCCTCTACTTAAAAATTAAAAACATGTACATGGAAAAAGATCTTTGTAAATTTATTCTGAATTGAAGAAATAAGTTCTTTTCAATTGGAGAGAGAGAGAGGACCGTTTCTTTCCAATAATTTGCATATGTGCAGTATAGAATCCAGTGTTTTACAATAAATTTTGCAGCAGCTGAGGTCAGCAGTATATTTTGCTGATTGAATAATTTGGTTAGGTTGGATTTTATGGGGTATCAACCATTGAAAGTTATTTAATGCCAAATCCTGTTTATATATATATATACATACACATACGACTTGTAAACACATTTTGTAGATGTTTTTGAATGAGCTTAAGCTCATTTTTTTCACAGTTAAATGGTTTCAAGTATTTTTATCGAAGACAAATAATTCTATTTACTGTTAATCATTTGTATGCACACAGTTAAATGGTTTCCAGTATTGCTATGTAACAGTAACAATTTAACATCAGTCATTTGTTTACACACATTTAAATGGACATACTTATATGATTTCTAAGTGAATAGTTTTGTAGGTAATTTCATTTTTAAATCAGAACTAATTTGTTTGAACTCTAGGATTGCTATTGTTTCTACACAGTTAAATGGTTTCAATTATTGCAATTCAACACTATTCATTGTTTTACATCCAATCAAATGGTTCAAAGTATTGCTATGTAATACCAATAATTCAGACACACAGTTAAAGAGTTTCAAGTATTGCTATTTAACACTTATTTTATTCAACATTACAAATTTGTTTGCACACAGTTAAATGATTCCAAGTATTGTTATGTATTACTAACAATTCAATTCAATTAGACATCAGTCATTGTTTACACACAGTTAAATGGTCAAACAGTTCTTTTTCTAACAATTCTAACTTAATATATCATTTGTTTGCACAGTTTAAATGTCACACTTCTATTTGACCCATAGATAGGACCCTATCAGGTGCTACCACTCTGGGTCAAAGTGGACTTGGAAGCAATAGCAATAAAGGGGTACTCCATATTCCCCAAAGCTCCAGGACTGGAGTCTCACTATCACATTGTTTAGTGTCATATCCAGAACACTCATTGGAGAGGGGGTGTTTTAACCCTTAGTAGAGATGCAGTCGGTGTTTTCCACAGACCCAGCAGACTGAGTTGGTTCATTGAATAAGGATATTCAAAGAGTGAAAATAATAATAATAATGAAGATGTATGAATGATATGAAATAAAATTGAGGAATAAATAATTTTTTTTACTCAATTAGTAGAGAATCTTGGATTTTTATTTCATCCGGGTTGTCCAAGAATGACAGCGTCTATGGGAGATATTTGGTAGAAGAATTGGATTTATACCTTTCCCAAGGGTATTAGTGCTATGTGAAATGCAATCAGTCTCGTCCAGGATTTGAATTTGTGTCGCATGCATTCAATTGATATATTTTCAAAGACAATATGATTATTTGGTTTTTAAGAGAAGGTCCAAGACGATAATTTCTTAAAACTGTCATAGCTACATGAATAGTTTGATGGTATATCAATCCTTGTGGGTTATTTAATGTCAAATCCGATATATATATATATATAAAATGCATGTAATTTGTAAGTGAATAGCTGGTAGATAGCATTTTTAAATGAGCCAGGGTTTATTTGTTTGCAAACAGTTGAATGGTTTCAAGTATAGTGATCCAACACCAATAATTATATTAAATCTTAATTATTTGTTTGCACACAGTTCATTGGTTTCAAGTATTGCACTAATAGTTCTATCTAATATTGATAATAATCCCAAGTAAAGCATTGAACAGTTCTATTTGACCCATAAATGGGGACCTTAACAGGTACTACCATTTTGGATCAAAGTGGAGGTGAGAGTAATGGCAATAAAGGGGTACTCCACATTCCTCAAAGGTCCAAAACCAGAGCCCAACCAAATCAATCCAATTTAGTGTCATATCCAGAACACTTGTGATGATAGTGTCTTACCCATTTTGCAAATATGCAGTTGACTGGACTACATAGATGCATGTTATAATTAAAGATAAATTTCATTAAAATATATCCAACACTTATATCTTAAATTAATTGATGATTTAGTATTTGTAACATTATCACATTATAATTCTTTTGACCAACACAAACCCAAAGACATTTACATACAAATTATTGACTTTAAACTGGTTTTATAATTCAATGATCATAAATTGTTCTAATACTTTTTCTTTCAATTAACAATACATCAACATTTCTTTTCTATTTCAGGCCAACATAAAGAAGATGTGGGTGCTTATATCAACAAAGATCATCCATTACTATCATTCCCTATCGTCCATTTTTACTTGGACATTTCTTTTCCAAACACTGGCAATTATTCTGTTTTTAAAGTTCATCTACACCCAATTCATTTATGTTTATATATCTCCAATGAAACATATGCCCAGTACAAATTTTGTTCCGATTGTGGGTTGTTTGCCAGCAACAATAAAAATGGAATCTTGTGCATTTGAGGAAATGTGGTTTCAGAAACTAAAGTCCCCCATTTTACGTCTATACTGGTTATTTGGAGAAGAGAAAGTCATTGTAGCAGATGCTGATCTTGCTAAGCAAGTTTTTGTCAATAAATCCAAAATTTATGCAAAATCAAAAGAACACTATGATGTCCTCAAACCTCTTTTAGGTAATGGTCTTGCTACGGCTGAAGGAACTACCCACCGTAAAAACAGAAAACTTTGTAACAATTTCTTTAAAATAAACCTACTAAAAAATTTCGTACCTGTTTTTGACAAATTAGCCAATGATCTGATTGACTCATGGTTGACAGAGATTCATAATATGGATTACAAAGATACAGATAGCGAACCTTTTATTGAACCTCAAATAGAGAAAGAAATGAGCCATTTCACTTTGGATGTCATTGGCAAATTTGCATTTGATCATGATTTTAATACCATCAAACATTCTGATAATGAAATAACCCAGAAGTTCCAAACCTTATTTGAGTTTTTTCGAATATCATGGAATTTTATAATATATTGTCTGTTTCCTAATTTGAAAACAAGTTTTGCAGTTAACTTTAAGAAGCAGATTGAAAATATTAACAAAATTGTTTACTCGGTGATAACGAAAAAACGTGAAGAATTAAAAGAATCATCAGATGAGTCTGAAATGTCAAACTTATTGACATCTCTTTTAATATGGAAAGATGAAGAGACAGGAGATAAAATGGATGATGAACAGGTTCGAGATGAAGTCATGACATTTATGGTGGCAGGTCACGAAACAACTGCCATTACCTTAAGTTGGTGTCTCTTGGAGGCAGCACGTCATCCAGAAATGCAACAAAAGATAAGAGACGAATTCAATTTTATAATGAAACCAGGAACTTCGCTGTCATTTGAGGACTTGGAAAAGCTGACATATACAAAATGTTTTATTCAAGAGACTTTGCGATTGTATCCTGCAGCGCCTGCTCTTGCCCGAACGGCATTGGAAGATAATAATCTTCATGGCTACCTAATCCCTAAACATACAACTGTGATTGTCCATGTCAATCTAATCCACAAGAACCCAAAATATTGGGATGAGCCAGAAGAATTCAAGCCAGAAAGATTTTTGGATCCTTCTGCTCATTATCCATATTCCTTTCTGCCATTTATTGCTGGAAATCGCATGTGTATTGGATACAAATTTGCTCTGTTGGAAATGGTTACACTTTTGTCTCAAATAATATCAAAGTTTCACTTTGAAATGATTCCAGGGGTCACTTACAAAAGGAGTCAAAAACTGACCTTAAGACCGAATCCATCACTGGTGTTAAAAGTAAAAGAAGTTAAGTAAATTTTCGCAATAGACAGCATCTAGATATTTTGGAAATTTTATTTAACAAACAAGTGGCAGAAAATTTTATGATCACGTTCAAAAATCATCAACTGAAGCAAATCTTACTGGAAACATGATTATTTTTAATCCAAAATATTCTAATTAATAAATTTCATGAATGAAGATTAACACTCAAACATTTTCCAATAGTTATTCTATCTTCTTTGTATATATGACCAACAAATTCACAAGTGAACCAACAGGATTACCATCTCATGACAGTCATATCATATAATGGAATGTAGATGCACAACTGACAAGCCAAGTCTGTATTTCTTCAATATAAACATTCCTCTTTTTATGATACTATACCATCATCAGTGTGGGCCTGTTTGGAGTTAAACAGAGCTATTGGCACTAACAACTAATTTACATGGAAGTTGTGGTGTAGGTAGTTGGCCAATCAGAACTAACCTCATTGCTTATACAGTGATATAAATATAGCTGGCTAATCTAGAGGGAGTAATACTAAACTAAGAAAAGACTGAATGATATACAGATATAACACAGTTAATAATGAACTTGACATAATCATGCTAATCTTTTTACTAAATCTCAAAATACAGTTTAACACATCCAGATAAAGCAAGTCATTTCAAATTAGATACATAAAAATAAAATACAAAATAAACAAAATAACCCCAGTTGGAGGTGGCCGTGGTGTAATGGTTATCATCGTAGGAAATGGACACGGCGACATGAGTTCAAATCCTGGACGAGACTGATTGCATTTCACATAGCACTAATACCCTTGGGAAAGGTATGAATCCAATTATTCTCCCTCCAGCTATGGGTAAATAGTAGGACAGACTAGGTTCTTCAGCCTTGGTTAGGCAACTAGTCTAGGAGAAGGAAAACTCTGAATTCAAACCTGTTAAACTCCGCTTAAAAAGTGACCTTGTGTCATATCCTGCCCGAGCGGAGGGGTTGGGTAAATATGATAAACAAAATAACCCCAACAAAATACCATTACTTTTGAAACCATGTTTTGTGCAACTGAATGTTTGTCTATTTAATACTGACATTCACATGAGTATACTAATTAATGTTATTGTATTCCAATAAAAAGCTAATAAAAATTAATTTTAAAAATATGTTGTTTTTGGTATATTTTGACCATTCATTTTCCTGTTGACTGTTATAACATCAGTCATTTATACAGATACATTCCAAACAAAACAAATAAACAACAAACAAACAGAATGACTGAAACAAATATTTTCAACACTTAATTCAAAATAAATGCAGTTCATTTAAATGGGTGAACAAAAATGATTATATAAAAATGTGATAGAGTAGTATAATGCTTTGCACTTACCTGATGCAAAAAAAGTTGTGTGCTGTTTTGCATGTGTGTGTTGGTTGGTTGTTCAAATAGCCATTTTTTAGATGGTATTTATGCAGGCACACATTTAAATAGCATCTATGCATGCACATTTAGATAGCATTTATGCATGCACACATTTAAGGCCATAATATGGCCTTTGCCTATGCATATTCATAGGTTGGAGTGTACATAAATAACAGTCCTGACTGGTGCACACAGAATAGACCTTTGTAAAAGAGGTTAATGAAATGAACATTGAAGGAATCAAATTTTGTCTCTGAAGGAGAAATGATAATTTCATCAACCTTTCTTGTTTAGATGACACCAGAAATATGTCTTAAGATATTGTTTATAAGACTTTTGCTAATTTTTCAATATTTGGTGCTGTTTGCAACAGAGTACCAATATTAGATTTGACATAAAAAAATTGTTATCCTATCAAGCTTACAGCCTATAATCATCATTATTCCCCTCACCAGCCAGACCTATATTATGAACATTATATGCAACAGTATGCATATTATCTGTGACTGAAACATAGAGATCCAAATCAGTTTTGCAGTCACTAATTTCATTTAATTCTGAATTTGTATCATGAATCACTTCCACAACCAATGCAATATGAAGTGACTGAATTTCCATGACAAATCTGAATGAAAAATATGGAAAAGTAGCTAAATTAGGTGTCAATATGAGAAACTTCTCAGCAAAATATTGTAGATAATATAAAATTCAATTATTTTGTCACATTAGGAATTTGACTATATTTGTAAACAACATGGTGTGTTAATAATTGAAACTGCATTAAGGTATTTCCCAGCAGGTGGAAATATGAAACAACAAATGGAATGTACAATGGAATTCAACTGGGGTCACATCACTGTGAAAGGGTTAAACAAGAAAATAAAACTGACAATTCTTACTTGGCTTAGTATATATATTGATTTGAAAATGAACTTGTATGGAGATAACAGCAATTAAAATAGAAATACAAATTTCCCCCAGAATAACGGAGTATAAAAATAAGTTATTAATACAGATGAAACTAAATTATAATGATCTAAATTTTGATTTGGTTTTATATAATAACCTCTGTTGATCATTTAATATTGAAAAAGTTTTTTGTGTGTATATGATTTAATAAAATACTATAATTTCTGATATAGGCCAACTTTCCCCAGCTTTTAATTCTTATAGAATGGGCTTTATTAGACGTAGATTGTTCTTATTTGTATTTTTGCTTCATTACTATTGCTATTTTATTTGTATGTATTTATTTGGGGATTTAATATTTATAAATGAGATTTCATATTTATCAGAATTTAGGTTTAGTGCTTGTTAAGCAGCTACATTAGCTTTGTTGTTAATTCCTATATGACTTGGGATCCAGATAAATATAATCACAGATGAGATTAATTTTGTTCAGGAGTTTTATTATAGGGTTTTATGTTTTTGATAGGGGATAGCATGTAGGAAAAAGAAACAGAAAAGATAAATTGTTTTTTGTGTCTTTCTCTAATGTTGGCCAAGATCTATCACTTTGGTTTTTGAACTGAAGAAAATGCTCAATTTGGGAGTCATTCTTTTAATTACTGTGTTGTTAAAGATGACTGCACCTCCAACTTGATCAATGGCCTTGAAACCATCTGTATATGAATAATCAGGATGATATTGTTTAATGTATTGGAATTTCTCTTGGGAAATGGCAATTTGTGTTCAATTATGGGTATTTGTTTAGATCATGGCCTAATGGGTAGAGTGTTCACAAATGGATCCCAGGTCGTGTCATACCAAAGACTTTAAAAATGGTACTTGATACCTCGTTGCTTAACACTCAGCAATATAAGGTACGTATCAAGGGTAAAGTGGATCAATCCTGGGAAAGGAGTAGTGCTCTCCCCTACACCTCGGTAGTAGCTATTGAAAAAGGAGCCTTCTGGTCACCCTCGACTATAGTCACCAACTTTACTTTTTATTTAGATCTAAGATTACTTTATTTTGGGGTATAATTGAATTGGGTAAATTCATGATGGGTATTTTTTGATATATTTTTTTTTTGCCACTTACTTAGTGAAGTTTTTGAAAATGAGTTTTTTTAAAGGGGATTGGTTGGGTTTTTTTTTCTTTTTTTTTCAAGCAATTTTTCTGATCACATTCCAACCAATTTTTTGGTTTGGTGTAGGAGCTGAGGTTGCTTATTTATTTTCTCCAGGATTTTCTTTTGACTTCTTTGATAATCCCTAGTGCTCTTGCTCTGTTTATTTATCCCAGTTTGTTTTGGTTTCATCAAGGAAAGATTTCTGATAGGTTCCATGTTCCCTAGAATAATTGGGAAGTGGTTACAACCTGTCTAGACTACGTGCTTAGAACATTTGATTGATAAAATCTGAGAGAAGGGCTTCGAGCTGACAAAGAAAAGAAGCAGAAGGTACCCTGCAAAAACAATTACCGACGCCAACTACGTAGCGATACTGGCAAATACACCCAACCAAGCAGAAACATTACTGCATAGTTTGGAACGAGCCGACGCAGGCATTGGTCTTCAGGTCAACGCACACAAAACAGAATATATATGCTATAATCAAACAGGCGACATCTCCACACTAGACAGAACCTCTCTGAAACTGGTAGACAAATTCACCTACCTAGGGAGCGATGGCAATAAAGGGGTGCTCCGGATTCCCCAAAGCTCCAGCAGTGCTGGATCCTCACCATCAGATTGTTTAGTGTCATACCCAGGACACTCATTGGGGGGATCTTACCTCTCTGCAGAGAAGCAGTTAGTGTATTCTACAGCCCCAACTGACTGGGCAATTTGGTTTTAGAAAAGTTTCTTGAAAGCAGACTATGGTAAGATGCAACCTAGTTAGTAGTAAAAATAATTATGTTTGATATCAGACCTAGACAGTTCCACTGGATAATTTTATAGGTCATGAATGAAAGCTAAGGATATCAGTTATTTTTAGATGGTTCATTTTGAAGGTGGAGAATTATCTTCTGTCTCTATTTTATCTAGATATTTGAAGCAGCTTCAGTTTCTGAGATATCAACAAAGTTTTCAGGATGATTTTTCAGTTTAATTATGCTGCGATAGTAATGAATATCAGTGGGTCTTGGTGGAGACTCAGTGATTCCAAGGGTTAATATCTCACTGTTTGACTTCACCTAACACAATGGTTTTTATCCACCCCCCTTTTTTAAAAAAAAAATCATTTGCAAGGTCAAGTATACGGAGACAAAAGAAAGACAACATTTTGATGACAGCTTTTAAAAGATTGCTGAAGCATTAAACTATCTTTGGTAAAGCTCAGATAATTTTTAATTTACAATTTTTTGTGTTAACAATAGGGGCCATTAAAATGTAACCCCAACATAAATAGAACATCTCTACCCTGCAAAATACAAGAAACTATTCCTTCTATTTTGTCCTTTTTCTTTTTTTATCAAAAAAGAAAGAGATATGCAAAATGTGACAAAAAACAAAATTACATCATACAAGTAATTAAAAACTGGAAGAAATGCCATAAAGTTTATAAATTTGGTTTTATTTTGTATTTAACCAGAAAAATAAAACTAAATCAATTATATTTGTACAAAAAAATTCTTGATTAATATCTAAAAACTTTTCTGTGAAAAAGTCTTATAAAAAATTTTGATAACATCTTGAACATGTTTTTTAGGAAGCAGAAAATTACCACTTAATCATTTTAAATTTGAATTAAACTTTTATTTCAAAGTCTATAGCAATCCATCAGCCAGAGTTTAGTTTTCCTCATGATAATCCTTAAAAATAACAAGCTAGACTGTTCTTTCCATACAGGATATTGAAACTAGTGAGACTTACTTTAGTCTTCATTATATTCCAATGCTGAATTTTGTTAATTTGATACGGCTTTTCTGTTCAAAACAAAATAGGTAAAGATTGTCATCAAAAAGTTATTTCTCAGAATTTTCATTTTTGAACACTCAGTAATGAAATCTGAAAGATTATAAAAAATAAATGGTTGAATATTTCCCAAATAAACTATTTCATCAAAAATCATTCAACAAATTGTTTAAGCTTGTTAAAACTATATAGTTTTATGTCCATATTATTTTGAGATTAAAGATACAGACAGAAAATGGAAAAAGATGCTCAATCTAGTAGCTACTCTTTCATTAAAGGTAAATATATATATTACTCCATTTTCATTTAGTTATCTGGTTCTAAAATCAGCATTTTAAAACCAAAAACTTTTGTTAGATTCTTGAAATAACATCAATAGACTTTTAAAAGGGTTCTTGGAGATCAGTGACAAATTTACCGAAAATTTCTTCTACATAGACATTGTTTATAAATAAACTTGCATAGAGCAAAACAGTTCTGTAGTAGATTCTGGACAATAAAGGGAAAAACCTAAAGAAACAAGGTGGGAGTCTGATACATGACAAGAACAAACATTTTTGAAAATTTATAATAAACCTTTTGGCTGATTCTTTGTAGTCAAGGAGGTGAGGGAAGTTGGATTTCTCAGCTAAATTTACCATTTTTCTTATGAGTCAAAAATTTTCAGGCATAAATATAAAAGTTGTTTCAAAAATCATAAAAATGCTCATTAAGTAAATAATTTTTTTTTAAATCAATAAATTGCATATTTCTGAAACTTATAAACATTCACCCTTTATATTCTATTAAAAAAATAAACAGCATAACTGATTTCCTCAGGTAAAATAATAAAAAAACAAAAAAAAGCTTATTTCTGTCACAGATCTTTGAAAAGGAATACAATGTCAAGTGGGAAGTGAAATTATCAGTATGGAACACTGGGTGATATCCCCAAATTTAGAAAAGTCCAAGACCAATAGATTTAAAAGTACAAAGGCCTATAATTGTTATGAAGATAGATCTATTTTGATAAAGAGGAAAGAAGTCCAACTATACAACATAAATATATAAATTAAGAGAAAATAGCAAAGAGGAGATTGAGGTTAAGTAATTATGTCAATAAAAAGGCTTTTTATCAATGTACCAAGATATGCATGCATTATCTTTGAAATTTGCATAGATAAGTAGGTGAGGGAAGATAATTATATGCAATATTTATGGCAGAAGAAAAACAAATTATTTGTTTTTTACTCTCCATTTTGAGCGAAGGTTTTCTGGAATTTTATCAGGTCCAAATTTATATTTTTTCCAAATTTGAGTCCAACGAGGTCCAAATTTTTTGACACCCCGCTCTAATCTTCTCTCTTCACACAATGAAAAAACAGTCTTTTTCCCTTTGTTAACAGCTGGTTTTTGATTGAGGTTTTTTTTCTGGAAAGACAAAAAAAATACTTAACATTAGAAATCATTAATATAATTGAATCCCACACATGCTCAAAAAGATTAAATTCAGGAGAGTTTGCCAGTTAGTCTATAATTTATACCTTGTGATGCTAAGTAATTGAAGCTTTGTGAATCAGTGCATTATTTTGTATTTAGTGTAGTAATATCACAGACTATTTCTCTATGTGCAAGATCACAACCCCTTGGCATAGGAATACACACACATAATCTCCCATTCAGAATAAAGATGCCCTAACTAAAGCACGCATGCCTTATGTTATTCTTAAATCTACTTAAGCTTACTGAACATATGAACACCCACAAAACAACAATATATTACATTCAGTTTAAGATATTTCAATAATATAATATATTTAGCAGGCATTCTTCAATGAAAAGGTCCATTTTTATTTCATAACTGAAATTGTTCCACTTCAAGATGGCAATAACACTTCCTTGATAAGACAGCGACAAAAATTCAGTTGGATGTCTTCAAACCCTTCTGTGATTGTCACTTCATACCAGTGGATACTTCTCTAGTTCCATGATCTGCAGTACATTGCTCAGATTAGTGTGTCATGCTTGTGTTTCTGAATTAATAGTAATTTTCTGGAATGAAAACCAGCAGATAGAAGATGTGAGAGGCTTATGAACATGCAAATTTCTGGTTCTCCATCCAGCAATCCCAAAGTTGTCTGCAAAAAGTGAAGCAGTCCTTTTTAGAAGTCAAACCAGACAAAGGTTAGCACTTTTTGTTGATGGAGGTAAATCAACCACATTATTGATTTGGGGCTATTTCTGGATCAGATTAAAAACCTACTGAGTTTTAACTTGTTCACAATATGTAATTTCACTATTCAATAGTTAATTCAACTATGAATACAGTTTGGCAGACAATCTTCAAGAATTTATCACATTTGTGCAAGAAATTATAATAAATCATAATATACATAACTGATATTTTAGTGTTTGCCATGTGTAAACGACATTAATACTCAGAGGTTATATTTATGAGGTTTTGATAAACCTTTGTTAGCAGTATATAACATTGTACTCAATAGATATTTTGAAGTCTATTTATAGAGTCTAAGTAGTGAAAAAAAAAAAATACTTGTAACTGGCACTTTGAGTTGTACCCATTGAATAACTCTTCAAAATAAAATAGTTAAATATCAATGAGTGGAATTAAAACATCATTTTATTAGTCTTTAATTAGAATCATTTTGAGATGAGGCTTCTTAATCTGAGAATTAATTTTTATTTATTGCGGACTTTTTGTCCTCATCTTGGTATTTTTTTTTTTTCTTTCACTACGTTTCGGCCAAATTTCACCTCTGGCCTTCTTCAGGTGATTTACCGCGACCTCGGATAGGAATGCTGAGTCTTGTAACCGTATCCCCAGTAATTACTGCCTTCCATAGTTGTTGTCTATCGCACCACCTTTTTTACCAAGTAAACCTCTGGCCGGCTCTGGCACAATAAATAAAAATTAATTCTCAGATTAAGAAGCCTCATCTCAAAATGATTCTAATTAAAGACAAGTACAAAAAAATTCGGTACGGACCCGACTCTGGAAGACCAGATAAGGATTTATAAGACCAAAAAATCCATCCTTGATCGCCCTTCGGGGCCCGTAGCACAGCGGATAGAGGTGATGAGTCTCTACGGTTCCAGGTGAGCATTGTCAGAAGATAGCGGTTTCAAATCCTACCCAAGCCGGCCAGAGGTTTACTTGGTCAAAAACGTGGTGCGATAGACAACAACTATGGAAGGCAGTAATTACTGGGGATACAGTTACAAGACTCAGCATTCCTATCCGAGGTCACGGTAAATCACCTGAAGAAGGCCAGAGGGGAAATTTGGCCGAAATGTAGTGAAAGAAAAAAAAAAAAAAAAAAAAAAAAAAAAACTATCAAGATGAGGACAAAAAGTCCGCAATAAATAAAAATTAATTCTCAGATCATTTTATTATTCTTAGAAACGGTGGTTCTGAATGCATAGGTACCAACAAGCTATAAACCTCTTCAATGCAAATGACTAAATTTAATTAGATGTCATGTTATTTTTTGGAAAGATTGTTTTTATGTACTCAATTTCTTGAGGAAGAGATTTAATTTGATTAAAACAATAATCTGATTGGAGTTATAAGATATATCAAAAACAAAGATTACGAACCTGGAAATTTGTGTCAAGATTGATTCATAACCCTAACTAATGAAAGTTAAAAATAATGAATGGATAATCTAAAAGATAATATTTTAATTTTCAAGAAAATCAGTGTTTTGAAAGAAAAAAAAAAAAAAAAAAAATGAATAAAACAGTGTGGTATGGGTTGACTGTACGAATAAAATCAAGCTCCATAGAAATATATCACAAATTGAATTTACCACTGTAGTTGTTGACAGAATGTAAGAATGCTTAAAAATGCTCAGACACCAAATGTTGGTTGGTTGGTTGGTTGGTTTTTATGGCACATCAATCCTGTTTATGCATATTGTGACGGGGCATAAAATATTTACTCATAACGAGAGTTTATTTTACGCACGTGTGACGTCAGGGCAGTCTGGCACTCGACCCCTCGCAAAATAAGTCCTAGTCAAGACTCCTGTTTCGAGCATAAGGTAACTGGCAAATAATGTGGTGGTTAATTTGGGGCTAGACTCAACCCGACGCAGGCAAGGGGATTCCAATTTCACGTTACACATACCTCACCAAGTCCCTTTGTTTTCCGACCCCCTCGGATAACGGAAAACATGGATTTCTAGGTCAAGACAAAATATTATTCACTGTAGTCGGAAATTCCAATTTCCCGTATAATGTTTTCAAGGTGAATACAACATTTAGTGAGAATAAATTAAAGCGAACGAAGCTGAAAAAGATATGTGTAAAAGAAGGCAACTCGACAGATAAACAACATAACGAATAGATTTCAACATAAGAGAACATTTAAACTATAACAAAATTTTAATAGGTGAGGATCAAACAAATATCTAAGGTGCCAGCTATATTATACCAGCAGACAGTCTTAAACACAAATGTCTTTCTTTCTTCTTTTTGTTTTCTTTATTAAGCCAGGTCGGCAGTATGAAACACAAATGTCTCTTCTTTTTCCTTTCTTTTCTGAATGCATATAATTCTTTATATTTTTCTTTCTTTAACTTGAGAGAGTGCACATAATTTCAATATTTAGGAAGGGTAGAAGGAAAATCGGTTGTAAGTTTTACTTAGCTTTTTGTTTTTGAAGGGTTTACTTCGCAGATTCCTTTCTTTTACGGGCGAGCAGCATTTCTCTAGAACCTGGCTGAAGGCACTTATCTTCTGTCCCAAGATTCTGTTCCCCTCTTTCCCCGGAGTTTTGGCTAATAAATCAGCACGTCTTTTCATGCTCGCTGCTGTCCTAAAACTAAAAATCCCCTTCCAAATTTCCTCTGCCCTATTTTTGGCGCGAAAGGCTCGGACCAATCATTTGGCTCCTTCCTCCACCTCATCCGGTCATGCCACTCAATGACCTACATTCCTTCTCCGTCCACCCGGTTATGGAGTGCAAGTAGATTGACCTGCATTCTAACTGCCTTAGCGGTCAGTGCTCAGGGATTGTTAGTTCAAACACAGAAGGGGAAGGGAAATTAAATCTTACTTTTCCCCTCTCGGTGGCATACAACGTCACCATATACATTGAATATGTGATTTGAAAACAAATAGTTTGTAGGTAATATTTTAAAACCACCCAGAGCTCATTTGTTTGCACACAGTTAAATGACTTCATGTATTGCTATCTAACACTAATAATTCTATTTAGTATTAACCATTTGTTTGCAAATACTTAAATGATTTCAAGTATTGCGATGTAACACCAACAATTCAATATCAGTCATTCTTTTACACAGTTAACAGTTCAATTTGACCCATAGATGGGACCCTAACAAGTACTCCCAATTCCAGGTTAGAGTGGACTTGGAAGTAATGGCAATAAAAGCATACTTTGCATTCCCCAAAGCTCCAGGACTGGAGTCTCACCATCAGATACAGTTTAGTTGGACACCAAATGAAACAAGTCCTTAGGGGAATGAGGCAGAGATGCTCTCTCTCTCTCTCTTAATAATGGACATTTTTAGATATAACAGTATGAAAATAATCATTTTATTCCCATTCCTGTGAATAGATAAAAAGGAGTTGTTTGGAGATTAATAAGAAGTGAAAAAAAAAAAAAAAAAAAAAAAAGAAAGAAAAAGAAAAGAAAAACTTGAATGGAGATATTTTGAAGCAGCTAAAACCACCTAATAATGACCAAGATAAATTTGACCAGTGAAAACACAGAGGTGTCAGGTATGAATCAGTCAGGGGAAGTTCCTTGGTGGAAAAGAAACCCCCATAAAAAGAGACAAAAGTTTGTTCAAGATAGTTTGGGATGGAGCCCAGATGGAGCTGTCAATGGAGATGCTGTTAAAACAGACCAATTGAAGTTATGCTTGACTGAAATTCTTATGAATCATCTCTGAAGTGATTTGAACAAGAAGTACATTGAGAGTTGAGAATTTTGCACAACAAATTATTTCAGATCTGACTATTTAATAAGTGTTACTCATTATTATCACCACTAAGACTCTAGCACTATTGAATTGAAAGACACTGCTAATTCAACCACAGAGAAGGAAGTTGAAGAATTACAATTTTGCAGATGTGGGAAGGGTTAAATAAAGCTTATAACTACAATAAATACTTTTATTATTGTTATATTTATAACATATTGGGCATTTTTGTCACTTTTGTTGAATGGGTTATGTTTATTTTAATTGTAACTGGAGATCTTTAATTTGGTATGAAGATTAAACCGTTTTGACAAGGCCTCTTTTCAGATATCAAATCAACACAATTTTGGTTGGAAAAGTAATTTGTGGATCATAAGTGACCCAATGAACAACTAGAGCCTATTTGAACCAGAGAGCTGATCAACTACCATCACATGGAGTATCATGATCAAGTAAAAAAATTGAAAGGCATAGTCTGCTACTTAATTACAATTGGACATGTGATCAAGTTTGGATTAGTAAGTTGTTCACAACTGGTAATTATAACCAAGCAAGTCTGGTCAGCCTGAACACAAATGGCCCTAAAACCAGGTTTTAGTCTGGTTGGTCAGTTCACATAAGTGAAAACTTGTATAAACATTCATTACATAACATAAGTGAAAAGATTCAATGAGAATGAGCTCATATTCTAAACCTGTTAAATACTAATCTGTAGATGTTAAAGAATGTTTGAAAGAGATAAATGTTAAAAAATGAATAACATTCTAATTCAAATTAAAGTAGCTTTAACTATTAGGAACATGACCATCACAGAGCTTTAACGTAGAAGTGAAGATGACTTACTCCATGTGGCAAAGTGAAATATTTATGCCTGACATGTAAAATGAATGGTATGCTTAAGAGAAAGAAAAGAAACATGGCCGCCTTAACACCTAAATTTAAGATAAAATGTGGTCTTGAGCAAGGAGAATTTGTGAGAGTGGCATATGCAATAGAAGAATCTCACAGAAATATATGTATATTCACACTCACAGAAATATATGTATATACACACTCACATATATTCACATACACTTGGACAGATTTCCTGCACACACAAAGATCTAATATGATTTTTCAACACTGCCAAAATTTCTCAATTGAAGCAAGTTTTAATCTGCATATTTAATGTCAATTGGAACTCATCTTAGACAGAAAGCTATCTGAGATTTTCAGATTCTTTTTTAAAATTGAACGCAAATGGTACAAGCTTTATTGCAATACAAAAGGATACCAAATTGCCAAGGTTGAACCTTACCAATTTAACACTGGGTTTAACAAGTTCATATAATACTTTAAATTTCAGTCACCTCATGTCTTAAAAATGAAGCAGGGATTCATTTACCATTTTATTTTTCCAATATAGAATTGTAAATACATACATGCATCATCATGAGTTGGCCATTCCTTCTTTAAACTATAAAACCATGACAAAATGCAAGTAAAGAAATAATCAACAAATACTTTACAGTACACATTTAAAAATTGACCGTGTGTCACACCCTGCCCATAGCAGAGGTGTTGGGATGGCCAGGTTTCTTTTCTCTTTCTCTCAAGCGTACCACTGATTTTGCATACAAGGCATAAAACTGTACTGCTTTGCCCCACAGGGTAAGTCATCTCTTTTATATTTACTTTGAAAGGGTGTGTGTGTGTGTGTGGGGGGGGGACTTAAGAAAGTAGCGTGAAAGTTAATTTTATAATAAAAATACAACATGAAGCTTTCTATTCTTAATTGCATAACCAGATTACAGAAAAAGAAAACAGTAATGATCAATAAATTAGCCAGAATATAAAAAAAGGGCGTTTTTTATTTGTTTTAGCAAAAAGGAAGACTGACTTTATTTTTTTGGCATATCATGCAACCATCATTTGATAGATTTTTTATCATGGAGTTAAATTTTTTCATAAAATATGGAGTGAAAAAAAGGGAACATTTGACTTTAAAGGTTGGTTAGGTTTTATGGCATATCAACCTTTGTAGGTTATTTAACGCCAAATCCATTTCAATGTAAATAATCAGTTCTTTTTCAAACAATTCAGTTTAGCATGAGTACACAGTTTAATTGTCAAAAACATTTCTATTTCAAACTATTCCATTTATTCAAACAGTTATATATAACAATTCAGTTTAGTGTAAGTAGTTTCAATGTCAAAAACAGTTCAATTTCAAATAATTCAGTTTAGCATAAGCACGCAGTTTAAATGTAAGTACAGTTTGTCAAAAACATTACTATTTCAAGCTATTCAGTTTAGTCAAACAATTCAGTTTAGCATAAGTATGCCGTTAGTTCTATTTAACCCATAGATAGGGCCATATCAGGTGCTACCACTCCGGGCCAGAGTGGACTTGGGAGCAATGGCAATGAAGGGGTGCTTTGTATTCCCCAAAGCCCCAGCATTACTGGGACCTCACCATCAAACTGTTTAGTGTCATATCCAGGACACTCATTGGGGAGGGGTCTTACCCCTCTGCAGAGGTGCAGTTGGTGTATTCTACAGCCTCAGCCGACTGGGCAATTGACTTTTAACACACCAATTCTGTTATAATAAATGAAAATTCATCATTTTTTTTTTTTTTAAATTTGAACAATTATCTTTTTAGCAAAGCAAATGAAAAGCTTAAAAATGAAATTTAAAAAAATTTGTTATAAAATTGTGTCAAAAAGTTTCTGAAAATGTATTTATACTTTTACTCCCAAACTTATTTCATGGACACATCTAAAGATAATCTATGACTTTATTACCAACATTAGGATCTCTCACACACACATATCAGTATTCAGCTTTTTTCCCCCACATGATTGCAGATACATGTATTGAGTCTCTGGCAATTTTGAGGTATTACTGCCCCAAACTGGGTGGTGACCTGCCCCTAGAATAAACCACACAAAGAGATAACCATCTGCTTTCATAAGTGATGAAAACACAAGGTAGACCACTAACACTAAAACTTTTAGAGGAGATAGAATCATCAAAAGATAATCATATGTGAAACAATGTAAGCTTCAAAAAACACACATGAGCACTCAGTTGATTAAAGAAAATCTGAAAATTTGATATACAATATTTACAAAAATAACTGATCAAGAATATGTTGCAGTTTTTCTCGGTGATTTATACTCATTGCTTTTGTTAATGAATAAAGGTAATTTTAAAACTAATCTCAAGGAACCTACTTTTAAAATTTGCTTAACTATCTCAAAATTAAATATTCAAACAAACATAAACCAACTGACCTTCATTTGTTTATATTTGTAAGCAAGGTCAGTTGAAGTTCTAGATGAATGGAATTTGTAAGCATTTAATATTTGCTTCCAAAATGGTCCCATTTTTTTTACTCCATCTTTGAGGTTATTTATTTCTTCCACTGAATATTTAACAGCTTTTCGTCTAGCCGATTTATAAGAGAGTCTACTTAAGTGTGGAATTCCTAAATCATCTGATTCACATTCTGGTGGAGTAATATCCTAGTAAACATAAAATGATAAGCACTTGGATGAGAAACAAACAGCAAAATAATTTAGTGACAATCATATAATGCAATAATTTATTGACTCTAATTAACAGCTAAGAAGCTGAATATAAAAAAATTTTGCAAGTAATACACTTCCCCTCCAAATTCTAGTATTTTTATCTGATTTTTTATTTCATTTTTTTGAGGATATGCTTTACTCATTGTATATCTATGTATGTATAAAAATAAATTTAGGTAAATCATGGAAAAAAAAAAACAAAAAACAAAAAACGCTCGTATGATAATAAACAGACTTTTAAATCCTTTTATAACAAGTGAAAATAATGTAAACTTTTACGATCTTTTTATCTAATAAAGTTAAATTTTTTTTTCTCCCTAAATCTAAAGTTTAATTCTTTTCATATGAAAAAAAAAAATCTGTTCTACTAACGTATGCAGATTTCTGTAGTATTCCACCTCCTCTTTATTTCCTTTTCCAAATAAAATAATATTCTCACCAGTTCACTTGATGAAGAAATGTAATCAAAGACATCAAAATTATCTTTGGATTTTGGCACTTGTTTAACAGGGCTAAATGTCCACCATTTTGAGCGAGAATTCTTTACTGCACTTCGAATCCATTCCCTTTCTGCTTTTCTTATTTGACGGTGATAAGAGCAAACATTTGGATTAGACTCAATTATTTTGTTGTAAGTTTTACTGGTAAGCAATAATTTTCCATTCATATTTGGTGGAACTCCTCCTGCAAGAGACAAAATGATTTATTTGATTAAAGACTTTATTTGTGTGATTATATTTCAGATTCAATTTGTAAAGACTGACAGTGATTAGCAATTTATGACAAAAATTATGGTGCATTCAATTACAATTTTTACCGAGTCAAATGATAAAGTAAATAGGAAGAAAAATTTATCTTCTTAGAAAGATTGATCAAGACATTTGCTAATAAGTTATATATGTACATTAGACAGAACTGGAAGTGCCATAACTATAAGCATTGACACATGCATCTTTATGTGTGCTAAAATCTTAAATCTATGATCATTAGGGGAAAAATATTTAGTAAGCCCACATGAAACCAATTAAAACAAATACTGAAAAAGCAAGAGTACTAAGAAATCAGAAACAATTTACTTGATAAAAAAACACTTTTTTCTTTTGGAATTATTATACAAAAATGCAAGTTATAAAAAAATTAAGATGTTGAGTTAAACAATTTAAAAAATGCAAAGATAATCTCATAAAATTTACATTAGCTGAACTCTTTCCACAAAATAGCATTTATCAACCTTCTCTTTGAGGGCAGATTCAATGCAAGGTCAACATGAATAAACACAAAAATTATCATGTCTTGTCTTCTCTTTTTGGTATGCATCAGGTATTGATCTTGTCTCTATTTCTTTAAGTGCAATCAGGTAACAAATTTTTTATGTAGGAATGGAGGGGGATGCTGTGAATTTAGTGTTGGTCGATTTATATACATAAGCGATCCAATATTGTATTGGCCTGAAAGGCCTTTAACTGGGGACAAGATGGGGGCAACAAACATGTGCATTACACACACATGGCCTGGAACTATTTCCATATAACATGGTGTCAGAAGAAACAACTTGAAGATAAACTGAGTGAGTGCTACAGTTTTTTTTGTTTAAAAGAAAAAAAAGTTACAAAATGACGTCGATCAACCCTACCCCAAAGTTTTGACTGGACAGCGAGAAATTTACACAAAGCTTTTAATGAGTGGCTTGAAGAATTGAACCTGTTTTTTGAACTTCAGAAATTCAAAGGGGAAGGCAAAGACTGTGCCACTAAAACTGCAAATGTTGTAAAGAAGAAAAAGAGTTTATTTATCGTTTAGGAAGAAAAGGTCAATAAATTTATTGGAGTCTGACAGGAAGAAATAAAAAGAAATATGATTGCATCTATTGTCAGAGAAAACATGTGAAAGGAATAAGAAACTGTCCGGCTTATGGTCAGGAATGTTTTAAATGCAAAAGAAAGAACCATTTTGCCACATCAAAAATTTGTAAGAAACGAGATGTCAATGAATGTTTTCACGTAAATTTAAGATTAAATGCTAAGTCAATTAAATTCCTGTTAGATTCTGGAGCAACTGTGAATGTAATTCCTGCAACATTTTGTTCAAGACAACAAAATGGAGCACTTACTAAAGAAAGGAAAGAAAATTGAGATTTCAGTATAGAGAGGCAAAAAAAGGTTAGAACTGAAGGAACTATGAGGCTAGAACTCATTAACCCTGTTAACAAAAGAAAAGTGATAGCCTCAGTCATGGTTGTGAATGAAAAGGTACAACCGATTTTAAGCTGCTATCTCTGCCAAAAGCTAAATTTGATATGGTTCTGTTGTATACTGACCTCCAACCCGCCAAACAAGCCATTCCAAAGACGGCAGAAGTTGCATATTCTGTTGGCGAGCTTGGTTGACAATATAGGACAGGGTTAAAATCCCACGGTACAGTCACAAACTGATGCACTGGAAGAGGGTGACTTGTGAACTGCATGACAGTTATTTCCGCTCGATGATGATCAAAACATGCCATTCCAAAGACAGTGGAAGTGGCATATTCCGTTGGCCATTTATGGGAAGAGATTGAGTGGGCATCGAACTATTATATAACTCAGTGCACAGGAAGTTTAATGAGAGTTGGAGGAATGATGCTGTAGAGAAAACAGCACCCAGCAGAAGGGGCCCTTGGGACCCCCGATTGAGAGTTGGGGATCAGACGAGTTGGAGACAAGATGCGGTAGAGAAAGCCAGCACCCAGCAGAGGGAGCCCTCAGGCCTCCAGTTGAGAGTTGGAGAAATGATGCTGTAGAGAAAACAGCACCCAGCAGAAGGGGCCCTCGGGACCCCGATTGAGCAATTGGGGGATCAGACAAGTTGGAGATAAGATGCAGTAGAGAAAACCAGCACCCAGAGAGGCTGGGCCTCCAGGCCCCCGGTTGAGCACCCCAGGAGAACGGGAAAGAAACGCGGTTATGGCCAATAGAGTGGGGGGTCAATATGTTGCAGTTCTGTTCAGTCTCCAACTCCCTCTCGCACACAACCCTTTCAAATAAAGTGAGAGGTATATTTTTCTAAAGAACTGTGTCACTCGTCTTTATTGTGTCATCGTTATGATTCTGCATGCATGTATATGTGTATGCATATGAGAATACAACAATTCAACCTAAATCAGTTTGACTGGACCATTTCAGCTGCAGAATGCAATGACCTCAAAGAACAAGCACTGAAAGACATCAGAAAATTAGATATTGATTCCATCAAAGAGACTTTACTAGAATTCCTGGGTGTTTTTGTAGAGAGAGTGAATTTGAAGGCGAATTAACACTCCAAACAGAGCTAGACACAGTTCCTATACAAAAACCCATAAGAGGTGTCCCATTTGCATTGGAAAAACAATTTAAACAGGAACTAGAAAAAGATGATGAGGGACAAAATAATTGACAAACTGGAAGGATTTAGTTCATGGCTCAACACTATGTAATTGAAAGGAAACACAGCAGAAAGCTCCAGATATGTTTAGACCCCAAACCATTAAACAAGGCACTGATTAACAAGTACCACTGTCAAGTACCCAGCTTCAAATCCATCATACATAAGTTTCCGTCAGAAGCGGATTCTGGCATTGCAAGATAAATGACAAGGCAAGAGAACTGACTGCCTTTGGAATGCCCCAGGGTAATTATCAATACAAAAGACTGCCCATGGATATCACACCAGTCAGCAAGGCATTTCAAGCAAAAATGATCAAACAATTCCAAGGAGTAAATGAAGTCAGCATTATTCAAGATGACTGACTGATTGAAGCATTTGGAAACAACTAAAACCAAGCCTTCAATAACCACAACCAAAACTTGTGAACATACCTGCAGAGATGCAGAGAAAGAATTATCAAAATTAACCTCAACAAATGCAAATTCCTCACAAAGGAAGTTACCTACATGAGTTATACACTGACGAATGCAGGCTTGAAGCCCGGTGATGAAAAAGTGTGGGCAATGACAGAATTCCCAGCACTTCATGACTTGCATCATCTAAGGCACTTTATAGGAATGGTTAAATACTTCTTGAAATTTGAATATTCGCTGATGACAAAATGTAAATCTTTAAATAGATTAACACGAAAGGACCAGGTTTTCCAATGGGTGGAGGTACAACAAAGAGCATTTGAAGACATAAAGAAAGCTATAGCAAACACACCTGTCTTAGCTTACTACGACTTAGAAAAGCCAGTCATGATACAAATTGACAAGTCTGATGTAGACATGGGAGCTGTCCTCTCGCAGAATGGGAAACCAGTCACATAAACATCAAGGTTTTGGAATGACTATGAAAAAAAAAAAACAAACTATGCACCAATTAAAAAAGAGATGAGAGCTGTTGTATTTGGATTACACAAGTTCAGCAACTATAGGTGCGGAAGACATGTAACAATAGAGTCAGATCACAAACCATTAGAAACAATCAGTAACAAGCCTCTACACAAAATACCAAAAAGACTTAAGAATGAAGTTTTCAATACAGAATTTTGATTACAAAATAACATACAGGAAGGGCAGTGACATAATTATTGCTGATACTCTTTCATGAACCCCAGTAGAGGATGGCAAATTTCAGTTTCATTTCAGTGACGTAAATCTCTTAGAATTTCTTGCTGTAAGTGAACAGATCAGAGACAGGCTAGTCAGCACCACC
Organism: Sepioteuthis lessoniana; assembly: GCA_963585895.1. NCBI lineage: Eukaryota > Metazoa > Mollusca > Cephalopoda > Myopsida > Loliginidae > Sepioteuthis > Sepioteuthis lessoniana. The sequence continues at coordinate 21,551,991 of OY757907.1, forward strand.
AAAGAAAATAAGAGACTACCTGTCAACAAAGGATGATCAAGTATTTTACAAAGACAGAGTCTTTGTACCTACTTCAATGAGAAATGACATGATGAAAAAGGCACTCACAAGCTATTTAGCAGTTGATAGCAACATCAGATGTGCCCTTGGCACGATCTTCTGGCCTGGAATGAGGTGCAAATTCCAGGAATGTCATATGAACTGCAAAGAGTATAGCAGATATTTTGTGAAAAATAGCAGGGAGACACTAATCACAAGACCAGTGCCAGACTACCCATTCCAACGTATTGGCCTTGATACCATGACACTGGACGGAAGAAAATATCTAGTCTGTGTGGATTTTTTTCTCCAATTACACTATGGTTGATCAATTCCAAGGAATATCATCAAATTGCACAGTAAAACTCAGAAGGAAACACTTCATGAGATATGGCATTCTAGAAGAAGTTGTAAGTGATGGGGGCCCTGAATTTGACAACCAAATGATGAGAGAACTGGCCCATAAATACGGGTTCAAATGGAATCGCAGCTCACCAGAGATGCCAAACTCCAATGGAATGGCGGAATCAGCTGTAAAAAAAAACAAAAACAAATACATTATAAGAAAATGTAACAATGAAAACAGCGATCCTTGTCTGGCCATATTAGAATTCACCAACACACCATCAAAATCCACAGGATTGTCCCCAGCGCAGACATTCTTTGGAAGACACTTGAGACGTGTATTGCCTATGATGAAGAAATTCCTATCCCCATTTAATGCGGAAGAAATAAAAACTAAAATACAAAAGGTAAAACGAAAGCTAGAGAAACACTATGACAAAAATACCCATGACTTGACAGAATTAAGAAAGGGTGACCAGGTAACTGTGCAGCCATATGGCAAGAACCAATATTGGAAAAAGGCAACTGTCACAGAAAAGTCTGAATACAGGCAATACATGATTGAATTGGAAAATGGAAAAAGACTAGTGAGAAATAGGAGACACCTAAGACTCATAACTAGACCAAAACACAGCAACATGATAGAAACAAACTGCAAACAAGATACCACCATTAATGGCAGTGAAGAAAAAAATCAAACAACAGTAACCAAACATGGCTGAAAGACAACCACATCTGAAGAGAGTAACTGCAGGCAAGATACCCAACCGCTATGGTGAATGGCAACTTACAAAAGTTTGAAATGTTCATTTTATGTATATGTCGGGGATGTTGGTTGACTTATATACATGAGCGACCCAATATTGTATCAGTCTGAAGGGGCCTTTAACTGGGGATACTTGACGGTCAAGATGGGAGCAACAAACATGTGCATTATACACATGTGGTCTGGAGCTATTTTCACATAAGATTTAGATGCACTGTTTAGTAAACAAGTTGATTCTTTGGTTGTAGAAAAATAATGCTGTGAAAGAAACAATCAGTAATGTAGCAGTAAAAAGAAAAAAAAAAAAAAGAAAAAAGAAAAAAAAAAGAAAAAAAAAAAAAAGAGAAATTATTTCTTTTGTCTGTTAAAAAAAAAATGAAAGGGAACCATTTTTGTTGAGTTTCTTTAGGAAAAAAATAAGAGAACTATCCAGATACAAATAAGCAATTAATCTAAATTCAGATGCAAAATAATCATATATAAGGTTTTGTTTAAGTAACAAATCCCCTTTATTTTCAAATAGAAATTAAATTTTCACAGTATCTAAAATGTAAAAATTTCCAGAAAAAGACTTCCAAATTATTTTTGTCCTACATTGAAGCCAAATATATAATTCTTATTTACAATGAAGAAAATGTTTATAACAATAAGAGATGTGATAAAAATGACAAGCTGAGTACTTACCAGGACAGACATTGGGCAGATCTTTGACATTAGAAATTGTATTTCTATCTTTAAATGATATGCATGCATTGGCAGTTGAGTTAGATACAGCGGATTGAAGACCTGATACAAAAAAATATCTTAAGCATTTAAATAGAATAGAAATCCTTGTTCAACAATATATACCTTTTACATTGGCTTTATCTAATTTCAATATTTTTAAATAAAAATATTTATACAGAAAAATGAAAAACTTTTGGTTAAATAAAAACTATAGGAACGTCAGAGATAAGTTAGACATACTTTACGGAAATTCAAGAGAGATAACTCACTATTTCTGTCCCATGATTGTTTCACTTGTAGAAAAATTTTACACACTAAATGTAATAAGTTTTAAAAGGACAAAAGTAGCATGGTTTTAGTTTTAAATAAATATAAATTATCTTGGTTTGGCTTCTTTGTTTAATGGCATACCAACCTTCATGGGTTATTCTAATGCCAAAGCCATCTTTGCAGTAGAATGGCAGTGATACTACTTAACCCATAGTTGGGAGGATAAGGAGGTTCATACCTTTCTTAAGGGTATGAATCTGAAAGTGAATGTAATAGCATGACTGGAGTTTAAACTAATGTACTTTGATGACAGTCCAACACTTTAGTCATTATGCCACAAGGACACCTCCTATAAATTATCTACAGCTACAGAAATTGTATATATAAACTATGTAGAGGTGTACATAGACATTAAAAAATAGCATTGTTTGAAAATGCTTGAAAATCTTAACTTTTTGCTTTTTTTTTCTGCTTTAATGTTTGTGTTAAGTTGGCAACCGTTGTCAAGGGCAACCAGAAGGCTCCCTTTTCAATAGCTACTACACCGAGATGTAGGGGAGGATGCTACTCCTTTCCCTGGATTGCTCCACTTTACCCTTGATACATACCTTGTATTGCTGAGTGTTAAGCAAGGAGGTATCAAGTACCATTTTTATAGTCTTTGGTATGATGCGATCTGGGATTGAACACCGGTAGGGAAAGGAGTAGCGCCCTCCCCTACACCTCGGTGTAGAAGCTATTGAAAAGAGAGCTTTCTGGTCGCCCTCGACTACAGTCGCCAACTAATGTTTGTGTTCATGATAATTATTTTGTTTAACAGTATATGGGTTAAATGCAGAAATTTAATTCATTAGTAAATGTTTGATTATAATCATAATTATATTTTCTATTTTCCTATGCAATCATTTTTTTAAATCGTACATTTTTTTATTTTTCTATCATAACAACCATAATTTGTTTGCACAGTTACATGGTATCAAACATTCCAGCCCTATACAATTTTCACACAATTATATGGTTTCAAGTATTTCTATCTAATACTAATATTTTTCAAACAGATCTATTTGAACCATAAAACAGGGCTCTAACAAGTTTAGGTATTCTGGGTCAAGTGGACCTGGGAGTAATGTTAATGAAGAGATACTCCACAAACTCCAGAGCTCCAGAACTGGAATCTCACCACCCAGATGCTGTTTAGTGTCATATACAGGACACCTTTTTCTGGGGTGGGGGAGGAGATTTTACCATACAGTAAGAAATACAGTCAATATATTTCGATTAAGGTCTCAGTTTCTTTGTTTAATGGCATATCAATTTTAGTGGGTTATTTAATGCCATATCCATTCTTGTAGAAGAACTGTAGTAGTACAATTTAACCAATAGCAGGCAGGGATAAAAGAGTTTATATATTTCTTAAGGGCATTAGTCTGAAAGTGAATGTTATAGTGGAGTTCAAACTCACACACTATGATGTCACAGTTCAGCATTTTAGCCACTCCACCACAAGGACTCCACCAATATATTCTGAGTCACACAGACAGGACATAATCTGTAAGAGTAACTTTGCTTAAGAATGGATATGCAAAATTGGCATTGATCTCTGAAGTCACAATGTAGTTGGATGATTTGGTTTTATGGCAAATCAACCATTTTAGATTATTAATGCCAAATCCTCTTTATATACGAGGTGCATATGATAAGTTTCCAGACCTTTTTCGTATGGGCATTTAAAATTGTTGTACACTCTTGAAAATTCACTATGTTATTGCTAAACATCTTATGAGATGACTGACCAATTTTTATGATTTCAGGTTTAAATAAACAGCTACAGTAGCAATTGGAATACACCCTACTGAAGCCTGATTGTCACAGCTGGTGAATTTCAAAAATGCAATCTGACACTTTAGAAGAACGATATGCAATAAAATTCTGTTTTAAACTTGGAAAAAATTCCACAGAAAAGTATGGAATGCTTCAGACTGCTTTTGGACTATCTTGCATGAATCGAGCATCAGTTTTTGAGTGGCATAAGAGATTCAAGGAAGGCAGGGAGTCTGTGAGGGATGATGAGAGGTGTGGGTGTAGTAAGGAAGTCAATACACCAGAGTTGATTGGCCAAACGGTTAGGGTTACTATGTTGAGGTTTTAAGGGAGTTCAGGAAGAGATTCTATCGGCCAGCACTCTTCAAATCGGGTCAGTGGCATTTCCACCAGGACAATGTACCAGTCCACAACTCCATCCTTGTCACAGACTATTTGACCAAGATGGCATCAAGACAGTTCCTCACGCTCCCTACAGTCCAGACCTTGCTCCCTGTGACTTTTGGTTATTCCCTAAGCTCAGAGGCTGTCATGATGAGACAATTGAGGAGATGGAAGAGGCTGTGACGAAGGTCATTGACATGCTGACACCAGAGGACTTCCATAGGGCCTTCCAGAAGTTGTTGGAATGGTACAACAAGAGCATTGCAGCCGGAGGAGATTACTTCGAAGGGGACTAGAGTTTCATGTGTGCACTATCAATAAAAGTGCCCATATGAAAAAAGTCTGGAAAATTACCGTATGCATGTAAGATATATATGGTTTGTAAACACATTTTGTTAATTATGTTTTTAAACGAGTCTAAGCTCATTCTTTTACACACAGTTAAATGGTTGTCCTGAAGACCTACCTAGGGCGATGAACGATAGGGAGGAGTGGCGAGAGAGGGTCAGGGATATCCGTGCTGCCAGCACGATATGATGATGATGATATATCACTAACAATTCATTTCAACATCAGTCATTTGTATACAGAGTTAAATAATCAAATAGGTCTATTTCAAACAATTCAATTAAGCACAAATCAACGAAGTTAGATGGTTCCAAAAAATTCAATTTAGCCTGTCCTTTGCACATTGTTTTAATGTCAAACAGTTCTATTTGACACAGATAGGACCCTATCAGGTGCTACCACTGAGCCAGAGTGGACCTAGGAGCAATAGCAATGAAGGGGTTATCTGCATTCCCCAAAACTCCAGCATCACAAGAGCCTCACCATCAGTTTGTTTAGTGTCATACTCATTAGTGAGTGGTATCTCTCTGCAGAGATGTGATTGGTATATTCTACCCCACCCCTGACTGGGCTATGAGGTCACTAGTGGTTGCCACAGATCAATTTTAAGTCAAATAGAAAGAGATAATAAATTTACAATAGAATAGAAAATGTTTCTTCATCTCTTAGATTACATCAGAATTATAATGGAATTTTCTAGAGGGCACAGAACTTTCTTTAAATTTCTGATATTCCATATTACATCAGAAATATGTATTTCCAAAAGATTATGCCAAAGCTCAGCAATAAACATTTTAAAAATGTTTACGTTATATTACCTTATTACCTTATAAAGCAATAACCTTTTTGTAAAGAAATAAATTTATTTGTGTGATTGCAGAGACATTAAAGTCTACAATGATCTTCAAAAATGCCTTTCTGAATAGATGAATAAAGAAAATACATTTTTGTCCTAAAGCTTTCATAACTGATTTTTACAATAAGCTGACTTTGTGTTTTTTGAAAGAATACAAAGTATTAAATAATAGTTATATCTCTTACATTCAGTGTAGGAAATTTTATATGCAGTATAACTATTATGGGACAGAAGTAGTATATCATTGCCTTTAATTTCCTGTTTACTGAGTGATATAGTGTTTGTACCTTTTTTTTTATTATCTGCAAGACAATTTGGAACATTGTATCTGGAAATTGTTGAACTTTCATTTTGTGGATTCTTATAACTTTTAGCCTTGGCTGTTAGGTTGATGTCAAACTCAGAAAATACAGAGACAGATGTGACATTCCTCATTTGAGTTGTTTCTTTTACACCTGACTTTGAATTCATTTCTGAAGTGACTGGTAGGTTTTTTTTAAATGGTTGTTTTGCATCTATTGACTTGAGTTTTTCTGATTTAGACTGCATTGTTGATTGTAATGATTGAGACGCTTCAATGTAAGAATTTTCAGACAGCTCATTATCTTCTGCCTCTTCCTCCTCCTCCTCCTCTGTTTGATGTATTTTTTTATGACCATCAGTCCGCTGAATTTCTTCTTCCTTTTCTATTTTTTCCTTGTTTGTTAAAGCTTTTAAATCAGATGAAACCACAACTGAAGGAGCTTTATAACCCTGGAAAAAAATTCAATCAGTATAACTATCACAATAAAGTATAATCAAATAACTCTAAAAACAAAACAAAAAAAAAAAAAAAAATTATCTTCAGTAAGTGTCAGTAAGTGTCATAAATGTAAAATACAGATGATTCTTTGCATCAATGGATTCAACAAGTAGTGGATCGCAAATACCCAAAAATAGAATAAAATAAGTTTTTTCCAGGAAATATTTCAAAAAGTAAAACTTGCATTTGCTACAGGGGCCCAACAATATTTTTCGGACACTTTAGCATTTGACTTTCCGAGTACCATAGAGTGGCAAAATTCCTTCAATAGAATAGCATAAACATATAAAGACAATACCTGTATTAAAAATGGAAGAAAATCGATTAGGTAAGGAAAAATATTTAATTTTCATCATTTTTTACAAAACACACTGGACATTATTTTTCGGACATTGTTGAAAAACTTAGTAGTCTGTAATATCACCTTTCTTCTCAATAACTTTTATCAATCTCTCTTCATAATGATCAAACATATGCACAATAACATCTCTACGTGTTTCTATTAGTTGTTTTTTGGCTCCTAGTATTCGTTCCCATAGTTGAGCCTCTTTTGTTATGGATGCTGCAATTGTCTTGCTGTAGAACGAAATCATTCCCCATCTCTCTTCTTATCCTTGGTAGGGCTTTCTCATCCAGCAACTGTTTGTAGTTTTCGCTGTTCTGTCGTCCTTTCAGCCACTCCAACCATATATTTCCATTAGCAAGATCATACCTCAAACCATAACTCCTCCTCCTCCCATCTGTTGTTTGTTCAGTACAACAGGCTCACCCCTTCTCGACCAAGTACACCATCCATTGGGCTCATCAAACTTAAAACGCTTCTCAGTAAATATAACCTTCTTAAAGTTAACATGCTTTGTTGACCACCTTTTAGCACACTCTAGTCTTGCTCCTTTATGTTTCTTTGTGAGTGTAATTTTTTTCTTAGCCTTTGCATACTTCAAACCAATCCTATGCAGCGTTCTTTGCACTGTTTAGACGTTTACATCCAATTCACATTTCTCCTTCACTTTTTTTGCTGTAACTTTTTCTCCAGATGTCAAAAGCCATGTCACAGTCCTCTTCATTCTCCTTTCAGTCCTCTTGCCAATTGATCTTTTCCGCCCTCTCTTCTTTTTCCGCCCGGAGTTTGTCTTCAGCATGTATTCGACCATTGATTTCGACAGCTTCAAATCCATGGCGATCCTTCTGATGCTGAGGCCATCTTTCCGCTTCTTCCGTGCCAAACAAACGACTTCTTTTGAATGCATTTTACCTCATTAAACTTAATTGTTTTGCCAAGAAATGTCCGGACTATTTATGCTGTTAGATTGTCCTATGTTAACATAGTAGTAGGGGTGCCAGTGCCCCAGAACAGTGTACAAACAGAAAATTTGCATACAGCAACATATACATGAACATAGCTCTTAATAAAATAGGATTTTTTGTCATGTCCGAAAAATAGTGTCGCGCAAGTTTTTGCAAAAATCACAAAAAACTAAAATTATCAAAGCCAAACTAAAAAAAATGATTACACTAGTAGTGGATTTTCACTCCTCAACTACGTACTTACAATCTCAAAAGTTTTTGGCACTAGTGACCACCTTGAAGTACTTTTTTCAAAGTGTCTGAAAAATATTGTCGGGCCCCTGTACACACTGACCACTTTTCTGAAGTGTCATGTAGGCATACTCTGCTGTAATTTCTGGTTATTTCACAGATTTCAAATATCATTTGAGCATGGTTTGCCTCATGTCTCATTCATTCACTACTTGTGCTGTGTGCACTTTTTTCCCTGTAAAATTTAAAAGGAAAACTTTAAACAATTTAATTATTAGTTGATTTTAGGTAGATTTTTAAACTCAAGTTATTTTTCACCTAAAAATTTATAATGCAAATAACAATTACTTTTGTTCTCTGGTAAATAACTTTTCAAAAATATCTCTGGTTCTATAGAGTGTATGCAATTTTATATCAGAATTTTCTATAATTTTTTTATCTTACTAATATTAAAAAAGAATTTGATGATAAAATTTACACAAGTTTTGTTTTTCTTCAGCTATTGATTTCTTGCAGAAATACATTTTGTTTATACCTATAGTATAACAACTGTTCATATTTACATATAGTATTAGGTATTAGAAGTAATAATTTAAAACATATGGGAAGATGTATATTGTTGTATAATTCTGGATATGCAAATACTATGCTATTTTTATATAATGCTGGATACTGAGGAGTAACTTGGGGAAAAATGGGAAATTTAAAAGTTTCTGAAAATTTATTTGGTGTCTTTTCATTTAATAAAAAAAAAAAAGAAAAAAAAAAGAACAATCAATTTTTGCTGATAAAATCATATATATATATATATATATATATATATATATATATATATATATATACATACACACACACACACACACACACACACACACATAAAAAACAAAACTTTATTCTGTACTACTTAGATATTTAGTACAAATCTAACATTATTCAAATTATAGGTTCTTAAATATAAAGTTACTAATTAAATAAAACAATTTGTAAAAATACAAAAAGTCCATAGTAAAAAGGTTAAGAATATAAAAAGATCAAGGGACATGTTTTAGAAGAAAGGAAGGTTAAACGAGGAAAAAGACTATAGCATTTCTAGTGAAAATCTCAGAATTATAAGGTTTTTATATATTAAAAAAATATGTGTAATAATTCATTAATATTTGAATCTAGTAAAACTTTTCTATTCCCTTGCAGCATGGAGGTACATTACTCATTGATGTTCACAGTTGAACCCATTAAAAATACCAGATTCTAAATAAATATTAACTTTTGAGATAGTTTTCTATGTGGAGAGGGCTTATCAATACAATCTTTCGACTTCTTTATTTTAGCCCATATCATGTTATTAACTAAGTTTAGTTAGGTCTGTCATACAGGCCTCAGGTTATTTACAGTAACTACAGTTCTTTAGTAATTACCCATCTAAATCCTGAATGAGCTCATCACTGATTAAGTCTGGTGATTTCATTGTGACTTGACCATAAGTCAGCTTATATCAGGAAATTGAAAAATCAATATTATTTTCACAGTTAAAAGTTCTCAAATTTTCAACTTGAAGAGCAAAAGAAACATTGCAGTATGATTTTGAAGGCAATTGGATATTTTAAAATCTGCAGCCATTTGATTAACTGCCTTCTTTAAAAAAAAAAAAAACACACCTGCAGAGGAAAGAAAATCCTGTCACTTGGGTAATCAATGGTTTTCATACAACTGCACTAATACAAACCATTTTCTTACAAACTACAAGAGTGCATCAATTCAAGACAAATGCTAAATTTACAAAAAAATATTCAGCTTACCCCATTTTCAATATTATCAAGTTGATGTAAGATAGACTCTAGCTTCTCAGACAACCAACCAGGTTTCATCGGCTGATAACTTTTGGCAAAGAAAAACAGATTTATAAATAGGTAACTAATAAGTTAATAAAATGATTGTAAGGATATAAGTACAAAAAGACCCCCCCCCAAAAAAAAACAAATAAGAATTTTTTTTTTTTATCTTGTAGTAACAAAAGTATATTTATCTTGTCTCAATTTATAACAAAAGTATTAGAAATGGCTGACTAAATAATTTATTGTTTGCACAAATTGTAAATGTTTATGAATTAAAAAAAATGACATAATCACAATTTCATAACACAAATTTATAGATTTTATAAAAGAAAAAAAAAAAAGAATTGCTCACTCTTCTGAACAGCTTTCATTATCTGTATCATAATTATCAGTAATAGTTTTAGTTTGACTGGAACCATCTGTAACAGATAAGCACAATAATTTTCATATATTTGTCATTTTTTGGATAAAATACATATTAAAAATTTGATGTAAATTGATATAAATAGCATCATAATGGAGTGAAAATATAACTAGGCATAGTCAAGATTTAGATGCTTCAGTGTGTTTGAATATCTTATAAACTGAACTATATAATTTTATATATTACAGTAGTTATAAAATTAAAACTGTAACTAATATCTGAACATTTTTAGTCATCATTTAAATACGGGCCAATATTTTATCTATCACCCTTCAATGATGTAATAATAAAAATTTGAGTCATTATATGAGAAAGACAAGGTCATTAATATTCTAATAAAATAAATTTCCAACTGATCAAACCTGATAGAAAACTAGATATTTCTTTATTGTTTGTGAACTGAGTACAGATTTCTAATTGAATATTGAACTTCAGTTTCATTAAACATTCTGTGTGAGAAATAGAGGTGAGATCTTAAAAGATTACACAATGAATAAAACTCCTTTAAGAAAATGTATTAAATGATTTAAGAATTAAGTTTTGTTTAAGCATAAAGTGTATTTAAAATAAATAAAAGAAAAACAATTTAAAGTCAGAGTCAGGCTGTTTTAAAAGCTCATATTTGTTTATTTAGATTAGTTTAGTTTGGTTTAGTTTCTTTGTTTAATGGTATATAAACCTTCATGGGTTATTCAATGCCAAAGCCATCCTTTCAGAAGAACAGCAATGATGCTACTTAACCCATAGCTGGGAGGATAAGGGGGTTCATACCTTTCCCCAAGTGTATTTGTCTGAAAGTAAATGTAATAGTTATTTAGATTAGAATTTTATAAACCAGTAATTATACAAAATATTTACAAAGTTCAAGTCGTCACTAGAGAAATAATATTAATGTTAATATTAAGTTAATGTTTGTTTATTTAAACTGTGCAAAATAAAAGATAAAAATCTGTGGTTGCTACAAAGGTATTGATCCTTTCAAAACAGGTAATAAATTTTAAAAAGGGGTGGGTATAGTAAAGATTTTGCAGGTAAATTTAAGTCACAACAAATAAACTACAGGGGCATAACTTATTTTCTCTTTTGTTAAATGTATTTCACATTTGCTCACAAATTGTATCCTATTATCTAATTATAAAAATAAGTATTTAAAGCTGAAAGAGTGAATCAATGTTTACACAATTGCGTGAAATCTTTATCTTGTTAATGAATGAATGAATAAATAAATAAAAATTAATATTTCTTTAAAGGACAAGAGAGTATTGACTCTTATGCCTTAGTAAATACTTATTAGCTTTTGTAAATGCCAGATTAATCATTTCTGATTTTTAAAAAAAAATTATGAAATCAGACTTAATATGAGTGTTTTAAAAAATCATTCAAACCAATTTTTTTTAAATACATGATCTAGAATTCAAATTAATTAATGGAAATCATTCAGAAAACAAACTGAATTTTCCTTCTTGTATTCTTTTATATTGATTATATCTAACAGCTGGTAATGTGTGTTAACAAAATTTACCAAATATACTGAAATTTTAAAACAAATTATTATAAAGTTATAAAAAAAAAACCCCAATAAAAATGTAAAAATAAGGAAATTGATTATTATTGAATTGTCTGCACACGAGTGCATTTAATACGAAGTATTGAGATAGTTTACAAAAGAAGGGAAACAATCTAAAATTTAGATTTAAAAAGTAGCAGTTATTCCCACTTATAATTATGAAAAACCAAATTTACCTAACATTTGTACTCCTACCCCATCCTGTAAAAATTCATTTTCCATTAAGTACACAAAATAATTAAGTTATACATAAATAAAATATATTTAATATCTTCTTTAATGATTTGACTGTACATGAACTTTTAAAAAAAATATGACTGTTTTGAATTTAGAGGAAAAGTTTGATTTAGATTTACTAAATTGCTAACTAAAATAGCTAAAGATCTTTCAAAAACAACTACTTTTAAGGAAAATTCATAATCTTTGGTCTCAAATTTTAAATTATCTGGAACGTTGGCACCCCCCAATCAAAATTGAGAAATGTATATATTCATTTGCAAAAATCATAAATTCTATAAATAAGATGTGACTTGACATTGAGGTTGATGTCTATTGACAAGAGTAAAGGATAAAATTCAGTTTGTGGGAAATCAAACAAAATCTTTATCCTGTATCAATTGATATGTAAACCTTTTCAGAACAATAAAACTGTAAAAGAGAATAATACTCTAATAGGACAAGAATTAAAAAAGTATAGTGTTGGAGGGAAATGAAGATAATCTTGTCCATGTATGCTTATGTAATAAAATACATCAATATAAGAATATTTTAAAAATTTATGTTACTGCGGTTAGAAAATTAAGGGATAACAAATTAAGGTTACTATTAAAATATTTCTTTCTATAGAATTTGTATATTTCTCAATATATGTTAATTAGTACAGACTTAGAACCTGTCAAAAGTGAAAAAAGAAAAAAAAAAATCATAAAATTGTTTAAAACATCTACAGAGAATGAAAGTTTGTGAGAAGAAAAGGTGAGTGGGGTAACCATCAATGAATACCTACTCAAAAAGCACAATAGTCTGTCAGGTGAAGGAAGAGATTCCGTATGCTATTAAATTGTTTACTATCAACCTATTTTTAAATAAAAAATGTTTAAATAATTTTTATAGTTTATTTTAGAGAATATTATAAGAGAAAAAAATTAATTTTATAGATAAATAAAAATACTTTTAACTACTGGTTTCTTGAGGGATAATTAAAAAGATTGTTTTTAAGTACAGATGTTTTATTTAAAAAAAAAAAAAAAAAAGATTGGTTTCTCTAAGTATAATAAAAACAATGTAGCAATAGGGATCACAGATTTTAGAAGTTACCATAATTTGCATATAAGATGTACCATTTTTTCAAATTTTCCAGGGACGCATATAGTATGAGAACTATTGAATTGTAAATAATGTTCGAGAAGCATCTGGAAATTACCTGATTTAAGAGTGGCTTCATCATTCATTCTTATTTCAGTAGTGAATGAGTGTGTATCATAATTTAATCTATGATTTCTCACTCATAAAATGGAGGAACTGAAAATGCATATTTAACATATAATGTGGCAGTTTAAGAATAAGAAAAACACTACAAAAACAGTTAAGGAAATTTGTAGTGTTTATGGGCAGAGTGTCATTACAGACTGCCAAATCCAAAAATGATTTCCAAAGTTTCATTCAGGTGGTATATTAATGAGATGATCCCTGACAAGGATGTTCATCAGACCTTCATTAAGATGCTTTAAGAGCATTGATGGAATGTAATCCATGTAAAAGTACTTGAGAATTAACATTTGACTGAACACATTCTAATCAACAATTTGCCACCATTTGAAAAAGATAGGAAAAGTGAGTAAGCAGGGCATTTGGCTTCCTCATACTCTTATTAAGAATAAGGAAAAATCACATATCTATAGTGACATATCTTCTTTAAAGACAGAGAAATGATCTGTTTCTGAAGAATATCATTGAAGGTGATGAAAGATGGGTCTTTTACAACAATGTTCAAAGCAAAAAGGAGTGGATAGACAAGAATGAATCTCCGCAGACTACCCCAAATGTGGAGCTTTATGGAAGAAAAGCTATACTGTGTATATGGTGGGATCATCATGGTATTATTCTTTTTGTGTTTTTAAACTGCAACCAGATACTCAATGCAAACCTTTACTCTTAACAGCTACAACATGCGCACAAAAATCTATGAAAATACCCTGCACCTGTCAATAGGAGAAATATTGTGCTTCTTCATAATAGTGCAAGGCCACATTCAGCAAGAATCACACACAAAAAAATATTGGATTTAGGCTGGTCAGTTCTACTTCATCCATTATATTCATCGGACTTTGCACCAAGGGATTTCTATGTTTTTCATTTAATGCTCTGAATGACAACAAATTTTCTCAAAATCAGGTGAAAATATTTGTGGAAAACTTCTTGAGTTTAACACCAGCTGAATTTTACTTGAGAGGAATCAACAAGCTATCTGATAAATAACAACAGGTCATTCAAAATAATGAAGACTATACTATTGATTGAAATTAATTTATTGCTAGATTATGAATAAATCATTTTACTAGAATAAAAATTATTTATGATTCAACCCATGATATAAACAAGTAAAGTAAGTACCAGGCCAGTGGTCTAATGGGTTCATCAATGGTCTAGGAGGCTGGGGTTCAATCCCAGGTCAAGTCATACTCAAAAAATGGTACTTGATGCTGCCTTGCTTAACATTCAGCATAATAAGGCAAGAGTAAAGTGGAGCAATCCAGGGAATGGAGTAGTGCCCTCCCCTACACCTTGGTGTAGTAGCTATTGAAAAGGGAGCCATCAAGTCACCCTTGACTAAAGGGAGACAACTTTACTTTTACTTTATATAATCAATGTTTTTTCTACCACATGCCTCACCATATTCAGGTTGACTGAAAGTAAGTTATACATAAACTAATGGGATTTATGCTGTTAGAGAAATATCCACTAGAATGTATTTGTTTATAATCTAGTTTCTCTTAATGTGAGATTATTTTTGCCACAAGATTGTTACATTTTGAGTGAACATATCCCCATGTGTTTGGTCTAAATACTGTATAAATTTTGTGTTTTAAGACATAATGAAAATTCTATTAGTAAGTAAGAACAAAAAGCTGAACAAATACTAAACTTGGTTAAATTTAGCTGTTACTAATTCTAAAAAGTAAGCGCATATTATACAAGAATTTTTTCTCTCCAAATATTGCAGTCCAACATTAGGAGTGCACATTGTATATAAATAGTTATGGCAATGGTTTGGTTGTGTTTCATGGCATATCAACCCTTGTGAGATATTAAATGCCAAATCTTGTTTATATATATATATATATATATATATATATATATATATGATCTTTAAGCAAATAGTTTGTAGTAACAATTTCTAAATGAGCCAGAGTTCATTTGTTTGCACACAGTTAAATAGTTTTAAATATTGTTATCCAACACTAATAATTCTATTTAATATTAACCATTTGTTTGCACACAGTTAAGTGGTTTCATGTAATTATATTATCAAGTATTCCTATCTAATATAAATAACTTTCACACAGCTGTATGTTTTCAAAAGACTAATAATAACAAAAAGCTTGAACAGTTTTATTTGACACACAGATGGGACCCTAACAGGTACTACCACTCAGAGTCAGAATAGACCTGAAAATAATGGTCCACGGACTGAAATTGAATATCTTTATTAAAAAAAAAATGTATATCAGATCTTATTTCGAAATAGAGTTGGAAAAAAAATCAATATCAGTGAGAATTAACAATGGAAATAAATGTCGAAAGGAATTTATCAGATTAGATATGTGTAATCCAGGAAATGGGATATATGTTGCCAGAAGAACAATGAGAATATTCTACTGATCTCATTGAAGAGGTTAAATGTGCAAATCCAGCATGAAAATAGGATCTAGTTATGCAAAATTTGCAAGATAAATTTGTGGGTGTGCAAGATTAATTTTTGTTGATATATAATTACAAAGAGGAAAAGGGACAGCCTTTTTGGGAGATCACCAACAGGTTTCAGTCAGTCAGGAGAAATAGGAAAAGCTGGTTTGAAGTTCCCCATATAATCAGGTGCCTAATGAAGATTGACTAGTTGTAGACAGTCGATAGAAATAGTTAGCAGAAGCAGTTGAAACCCTTGCAGAACAGAAAGGCAAAATTGTTTGTCAAAGTTACTGATGATCAAGTCAGAGAGATAACTAAGTGCTACTGATTTTTTTTACTTTTAATATCCATTGCCCAAGTTTGATGCATTTGTTCACAGTACCAACAAATTGTTCTTTAATATTTTGAATTGATTAAACTCTTGTTATTTGTTACCGGAGAGTCAACTATTTCTTTAGTTGAAGCTAGGGTGTTTAGAGACCACCTATTTTGTGAATGTGCCGAGATATGTGCTGTTTTGTGAGAATATCAGAGATATTGCAGCTCAATGCTAAGACGACTTCTTAAGGATCTAAATAAACACAAAGTAAGCTGGAGAGGAAACTTGATGGCTGAAAAAGAAAGAGAGCCATCCAAGTGAGAATGGTGGCATTGGAAAAGAAAAAACAATTAAATTAACTGTTATTGAAATTGACCTTTTTGTACTAATAGTTTTAAAAATAGGTTTATTTTAAAACATTGGATTTTAGATAGCAGCTTTAGCTATGAAAAATATGTGGCATATAATATCAATAGATGTGACAGATATACAGAGAAAGAAAATAATCTAGCCTAATATCAAGCTCAGCTTCTATCTGTTCTAATTAAAGCAAATCACTATATAAATTAGATTATAAGTGTTTCATAATCTGAAGAGAGAGGCAAGTTACCCCCACCTCCCATTACTCTAAAATAATGCTTTGAAGAACTCATCTAGGGACAGTAGGATATTTTTGATTGGGTAATATGTAATATTAGAAGTGATTTGTTACCTGGAACACAAATTTGGAGGACATACTTAACAGCAGCCATTAATTCTTCTTCAATTGGCTGACTCAGCAAAGGTACTAATACAGCAAGTCCACCACATTCAGTAAATCTTCTTTGATTTATGGCTGAAAATATAAAGAGAGATCTTAGGGAAGGGAACGAAGAAAAAAAAAGAATCATTTATTATATACTAGCAGCAATACCCAGCATTGTCCCAGAGAAAAACTTGACAAGGAAGCGTGCAAAGCCCTAAGCCTATAAAAAGAGCCCGGGCAACAGAGACAAGGTCTGCATTCATAGAGAACTCCAGCATTGCGGTTGGTGGGATACTTTATATCAAGGTGATTGGAAGAGACATTTCAGGAGGACACTTTTCTAAGCTAGAGACGTTTGTGGTGAGACTGTTAATGGTAACTGAAGATAGAAATTATGCTGGATGGTGATACATGAAAAGTGTCCCTTTGAAGAGAAAGTCCTGGATTAAGCTTTCTGACCCCTAGTTACAACAAAAGTGACTGAATTCTGCTTTGTAGACTTCCATGAAATCATTGGGTTATTTTCTGCCAATCTAAAGCAAAATCTGCTCACACTTTTTATGTTAATCCAAATCACAAAATCCTAATTTCAAGGGTTTTTGTAATTTCTTAAATATTAGTGACTGATTGATTATGCCTTTTAAATAATGTAAGACGTGTTTTACCTTTGTTAAATGGAAGGAATTTGGTTTTGCTAGGTCCTGAGACAAACTAGTAACTGTATAACATATCTGGTCCTGTTGCAACCATTATATATATTAAACTGTCAATAATTTCATAAGGTTTGCTTTCTATTAAATCAGCTTCGTCACTTGTTTTCATTATATCTATTTCACATGGAGTTGAGCATGGTTTGCAATCTGCCATATCAAACTTTGATTCATTTTAATAGTATTATTTTTGCATTTAAATTGTATTCCTAAAAACCAGGATAATTTCCCAAGATCAGTCATTTTGAATCTTGAGTTCAGTTTTGTCTTAATTTACATAAGGCGTGCCTCAGTTTTTGAAGCTATTAATATATCGTCAACCCACAATAAAATGCCCGTGGTGTAATGGTTATCGTCGCAGGAATTGGACACGGCGACACGAGTTCAAATCCTGGACTGATTGCATTTCACATTGCACTAATACCCTTGGGAAAGGTATGAATCCAAGTATTCTCCCTCCAGCTATGGGTAAATAGTAGAGCAGACTGGGTTCTTCAGCCTTGGCAAGGCAACTAGTCTAGGAGAAGGAAAACTCTTAATTCAAACCTGTTAAACTCCGCTTAAAAAAATTGACCTTGTGTCATATCCTACCCGAGCGGAGGGGTTGGGTAAATATCATAAAATGATTGATATTTGATTGTGGACATTTTGAACATACATGCAAGGGTCGACAGGTGATTGCATAAAAATTTTGTATAGTTAAATAAGTATGGAATGTTTTGTTCCAATTTCGACCACTCTGTTTTAACCCATATAAGGGTTTTTTTAAGTTTACAAAAATAATTCCCATTCTTACCATTAAAGCTTTCTGGCGGCTCAACATATATTTCATAGTCTAAGGGGACATTTAAATATGCACTCTTAACATCCATATGATGAATTAACAAGTCATACTGGACTACTATTTGTAGTAGTAATCTTACGGAAGCCATATTTTTTGTCAGAGCAAATGTTTCTCTATAATCCTTACCATATATTTGTGAATAGCCTTTGGCTACAAAACGAGCTTCATACTCATGACTTCCATCACTTTTACTTTTTATAGTAAAAAAAACAACCTACTACCAACAGTATTTTTATTTTTGGGGGCCTTCTGCCATTCAAAAGTATTATTTTCTACTAAGGAATCAAATTCTCTCCTCATTGCTAAAATCCATTTATTCAAATTTGGAGAATTTACAGCCTCAGAGTAATTAGCAGGAATCATACACAGAGTACAACAGTAATCAACACCACCAAATTCAAAGTTTTCTACTACAAAAAAATTGGGTCTTTTTCTCAGACTGATGGGATAATGGATTATTTGCCCCTCTCCTTTGGTGTTCCGGTTGTCTCCTGGTTCTATTCATATGTGATTAGGTATTCTGGATTTTCGGTATTTTTTTCTGGTTTTGAAAGTGGGCTATTATCAGTGAATTTGACACACTCAACTCTTTTAATAGCCGTTGTTTCTGGAAAATAAATCAAGTTAGTTGGACTTTGTTTATAATAGCTGACAAAAATGCTTTTTTTACAATGAGGATCCAATTTTCTTTTATTTTGTACATAGCAAAAACAAATTATGCTAAATATATGCATCTTATTTAAGTTTTGTGTTGAACCGGTAAAACTTTCATTTTGGGTTTTTCTTGTGTTTTTATTATAACAATGATTTCTAATATATACTGAAGCCATCAATGTGTAAACCCACAAGTTTTGGGCAATTTTGACTCAATGAGGAGAAACTTTTCCATAGAAAATAAAGTTCGCCATGACTATTCAGTAGCTCCGTTTTGATGCATAGAATAAGGAGCAAACTGCTCGTGTTTGATTCTGTTAAGTACAAGTAATTGTTGAAAAGGTTCAGAAGTGAACTCTTTTCCGTTGTCTGTCCGTAAACATTTTACATGGCTGTAGGGAGCGATATCAGCCAGATACATATATCACAGTTAAGAGAATAATTTGGTGTCGGTTTTATCTTCATACCTTTTACTAAGTTGGGTAACTTTTGAGTAGTGATTTGTTACCATGGCCTAAGATTTTATGCCAAGTATGCAAGTTATAAGAGGCATTTTTGTCAGAAATGATATTTTTCAGATAATACAAACATTCTCTGTTTTATGTTGAAAACTGCTCCATTAGGGTAAATTAAAAAAAACCAAACTTATGTGCACACCATTTTTTGTCACTGCTTGTACTGAAAATATATTTTTTGAAAAGTTGATGTATATAAAGCATTTTTTAAGATACATCTACACATGTGTCCTTTGCTATTGCGTAGATAAATGCAGGTGCTACCTCTTTTCAGCACTACATTATTCCTTTGGCTCCCATCAGCCAATTCAACAAAACGGTTCCCTGGTTCAAAATTTTGATCAAAATTGATAAATTTTGACTTATCAGTTATTACATGATTGGTAGCCCTGCAGTTGACTAATAAATTAGTCTTGTTTGAAACAACATTATATCCTAAAGCAAAGGAATAGGTTTGGCCTTTAGAATAGGTTCTTATATTATGACAAACTCACTTTGCCTTTGATTTTTACATTTAGATGCTTTGTGGCCCCTCCTCCCGCAAATGTAACAAACAATATTCGTCTTCCTGGGACGAAATTTTATAGTCCTCTTTACTATACCGAGGTTTCTGGTAATTGTTGTAATTATAATTTGTTGATTTATAATCATAGCAAGAATGAGTACTTACCTAGAGTTTATTTCTTGGGTTAATCTTTTTAAATGTGGCCGAATTTGTAATATATTGTTAGATTTATCAGGGACACACACAGAGTGTTTCTTATAATTTCTTAAACATACTTTAAATTCAGTCTAAGTTTTCTTTTTCTGGGTTATAACCGTTGTAAAAGTTTTAAGATAATTTGATGTAAATGTTGAATTCTAAGATATCCAAGGAACTTTATTTTCCACAACTCATACTTGGATTCATTGCTATCAAAAAAAGTTTTGCTGCCCTGGGCCCATAACCTATTGTAATTTAGGTAGCCATCTTGTTTTTAGTCGAGTGATACAAAAAGATACTCTTTCTAAGCAACAAGGCAGCATTAGGTCTAGAATTTGTAATTTGCCATTGTTCATATATGCTCTAGTCTCCTCTGATTGACTAATCTACTGCTTCTACTGATGGGAAAGTCTATAAATATTTGCTAGCAATTTGTAGATGGCCAATACCCATTGGTCCCACCCCCATCAATAGGCACATATCATTTACACATAACTGTGGTCATATTTGATACTGAAATAAAGTAACATAAATAATAGAATTATAAAACATGTCTTACAGGAACTGTCTGTTGCATGAGCCACTGTGAGAATAACCTGTAGCAAATCAGAATGCTTGTGGCCACAAAAATGAAGCAGATTAACCAAATATTTTATGCCACCACAACTTCCAAATTGCTCAGAATTTGATACTGAAAAGAGAGAGAGGGAGAGAGAGAGAGAAAAAAAACAAAAAAATCCAAATGAAAATATGTACAAAATGGACAAAACTGAGCAATAAAAAACCAGTAATTAATCCTGGTTGAAAAACAATTTCCTAACTACTATACATGAGTATCAAACCAAATTGGCTCAAATCTATGAATGAAATATAGGATCTGGGTTCAAGTTATAAGACTGATCAAAGCTACAATTTTTGGTGCTTCAGCAGATTATGCCATCTATTTCATATTTAACTCTTTCAAAAGTTTTATATAAAAAGATCATTTATATTTAAAAATACTATTCTTTTATGTGTTAGTCTTGTATCCTTTCTTCAAGAAGGATACAATCATTTGACAGTAAATCACAGGCACAGTTTTGTAGATCTGTATCTGTATCTACAAATTTGTACTGCTACAAATCATGTAAAAATAATCTGATAAGACAAACTGAGAAACAAATGAGAATGGAACACAAAAGAAATTTCATGATCAATTTTGATCTAACAGAATTTAGGTAGAGGAGGCAATTTCAATCTAGTAATTTAAATATATTTTATATATATATAAAACACACACACACACAATCAAAAATTTATTGTAGCACACAAATTTTCTTAGTGATCTCTAAAAGCTTAAATATCTGTCAAGTCAGAAATGTAACAATTTTGCAATCTTTTTGAATTTTCATTATAAATCTTAGAACTTGAAGCAAATTTGCAATAAGTAAAAACTCACAGAATTACTAGTCTTCAATTTTGCAGAAGAAAAATTATGCCAACCATTATTAACCCTCAGAGTTCATTATACCGGTGGTACTTTTACGCCGCCATCAAATGGTTACTCAAATGGTCAAATGGCAGAGAGTAAATTTAGGCCCAGGAGCACAGGGTTTAAAGGGTTAAGAACAGGCAAAGAATCAATTTTATCATCACTTTTATTAAATCAAGTCTTCTTTCATTTAAATTATCTTGAACGAGTCTATATAGACTGATAGATTATCTGTAGTTTCCATCAATACATAACTTTATCTTAACTTGAATACTGACAGCATTGATGACAAATGCATTTTAAGTTTCCAACAAGTTACTGAATTAAAAATCATAACCATACATGGAAAAAAATAAAAATAAAACAAAAAACTTTTTAGTATAAGATTTGATATTCATGTCAAGGAGTATTTTCACAAGGAGAGCTAACACAATAAATTGGAGAGAAACTACAGGATTAACTTTATTTGAATGCTTTTTAATGGCTTTTAAAGCACAATATAAACTTGAAATTACAAGGCCTAACTTTGGATGCATTAATGAAGTATTCATTTTTTAAGGAACCATGGATAGATTTATTTCATAAAACATCAACCAATTTAAAAATGACTCAATTGTTTTATTGATTTTTTTGTTCCCTATGTGAAATGAATCTTACATAAAAGAGTCTATCTACGAAAATTTAGATCCAAAAACATACTGATTGCAAACTGGAAAACTAACACAAAGCATGACAGATACAATAATCACATTAAAAACAAAACAACTTAATATCGGCAACTTAGTTTACACTTAACTTCAATTACCAATTTTGCTAAGATTGACACAGTCTCATGAAGTACTATTAATTCTAGGTCACTGTTGCTGAAAGAAAACTAACTGAATGAGAAGTAACTATCATTATTGACTACATTAGAAAATCATATAACCAAGAATCCTTTAAGACCAGCATCCATTTTCATTTCTATTCTCAATACAATTTAAAACCAAAATTAAATATAAAAAAACTGACTTGTGTACATTTGGAAGGAACAGATCTTTACTACAACACTGAACTGAAAAGGACAATAAAATCATTGATATCTTAATGAGTAAAATTGTTTTGAAGATACCACATAATAGTCTGGCATTGAATCATGAAGACAAGACAAAAAAGTGAAATCAGGTCTGGAACTCTCAAAATTTCTGTGATGTACTAAGAAAAAGAGAAGAAAGACCACTGTTGAGAATTATATCACAACTTCAATCACAAGTGATCTCCCTTGTAGCAGAAGACAAGACTGAAAACTTAAATATTAGTATATTGTTACAGCAAAAAGTAGGGAACTTTCAGCACACAACTGTATATAGGTTCACAGTTTTTAAGCTATAAACATTTGTGAGCTGAAATAATCAAATACCCAAGGATTTCAAGTTTTGATTTTTGTTAAATTTCTTAAGCAGTTTTTACTTTTTGGTTAAAATCCTTAAGAGATTGAAGTAACAATTATTAGAGATCCTTATAAAGAGTAAATTATATTTTCATATGATATCTAAATCAAATCTAATAACTTCTGTTATAATCAGTTTATTTTTGATACCTATATTAAAATAGCAAGCACCAACAGAATTTGACTAAATCCTATACAGTTTGAAAACGCATAACATTCTCAACAATAGTCAATTAATATCTGACCACAACTAGAAATACTATTTTTTTTTATTTGATAGAAATGAATCCTCAATTCTATGAAGAGATGACCAGATTAACTTGGGATGCTGACTTACTTATTTTTCTTATGATAGAGATATTATGAAACAGAGGTAAGTTAATCCTTTAAAGGGATAGGTAAATCTTTTTTTTTTAAATAGATACTCTTGTATAAAACCCAAGTTCAGAAAAAGTAAACATGGATAGGTAGAGTGAAAAGTTATCAAAAATGAGATAGGACACACAAAAAAAAAAAAGTCTTTTAATATTTGAATTCTGTTTTTTTTTTGTTTTTTTTACATTCTGACTGGAAAGAAAGAAGGAGTAAAAGATAAAGAACCATGATGTCATATCTAATATAATCAGCTAATAGTAATTTAAAAGAAAAAAAGTCAACTTTGTGTGAGTATATAGTTTCTGAAGATCTTTTATTCATAGTTTTTAAAATATTAAGCCAAATGTTACTGTTCGGCAGTGATTCTAACTTTTCAAAATTGAAGGAAACTTTGGTCATTCAGGTTATTAAAGTTTATTAATAAACAGAAAACTATATATCATACACAGTTCTAAAATATCAAGTATTCCTATTTAATACAAAGTGGGTGCAAATGATTTACAACCCTTCATTTTGGATATTTTAAATACATAGGCTTTTTTCTCTATTATATAACATTGATTTTCACGTAATATCTGAATTTGATTGCTATCACTTTTAACAAGTCTGCTTGAGCTTGAAGCATCATTCAATGAAAAATCTCTAGTATGAAATCTTACAAATCACTTCTGATGCATTTAATTATTCCCAGTACTGGTACCATAAACTACAAAAATCTTTTTTGCATGAATCACATTTCTATTTTCAATGTTAGTATCAATGAACAATATGCCTATTTTGATAATTAAAAAAAAAATAATTGCAGACCGATAACACTTGTTACAGTCAAAACGCATTCACGTTTATTTAGCATGTACACATCTTCAGAATATTTATATTCAAACATCAGGAATTTACATAGACATGGTGATTTATTTGGTTCCCATGAGGCCAAATTGTGACACAAGGTCAGTTTACTGTGGGGGATACCCTAAAGGAATTGAAACTCCTGTGGAGCCAGAAAAAAAATTGTTTAGTTCTATTGATATTTCCTTTTGGGGTGCCTCAGGCAATAAACCAAGCCCTTAACCTTTTTAAACAAGGGTGCAAGTGCTGCCCCTTGGAATTAATTTTACCTGACCCACTCAGTGCAAACACTAAATAAGCTACATAGGCATTAATGCAGATAATAAATACTCTCATATATAGCTGCAAACTTAACAGATATTGGCTTTGATAAAAATCTCAAACTTATAATTAAACATCATACTAACATCTGGTTCCATACAAGTTTTTAGATTGACTGTAAAACAGAGAACAAATTATACATACACACATGCATCAAACTGTACACTAAATAATCTTAAGGGTCTTGTTACTATCTGGAGTGTTACATGTCGCAAGTGATAGCGAAAAAAAGAAAAGGAGGAAGAGTTGTAAAAAGATATATAAATTAGATATAAATTTGGTTCAAACCCTACAAAACTTAGCAAGTTGTTAAGAGATAAGTATGTGACTATGTATGAGATGTGTTCAAAAATTGTGAAAACTGAAGCTGTGTTTTCTAAAAATCGAAAGAAATGAAAAGTTAGTTTTCTTCAAAATAGTCCCCTTGGCATTCAACATAATAATTCCAGAGAGTTTTCAATTGGTTGGAGCACCTCTAAAACTCCTCTTTTAATACAGTATGACAATGCACTGTATTCCTTTTAATGCCCACCAGATTCTTAAGTCTTACATATGCGATTCATTTTTAGTTTAGAAAACAAGGAAGTTGAATGGAGCTAGGTCTGAGGAATAAAGAGGGAATGCACAATCTTGTGTTTCATCAAACTATTATCACATTTTTTCCACATTAGTACTAACTGGTCTAGCCTGCTATATAGATTTTGTTTTAGTTTATTTGTTTAATGGCATATCAACTCCTTATGGATTATCTAATGTCAGAATTTGATTAATTTCTAAATGTTTGATTATAACTATATTTTTAGTGTTCCATAGCAATTTTTTTTAATTGCACTTTTTTGCCCATAATCATTTGTTTGCATAGTTATATGATATCAAGTATTCCTATCAAATATAAATAATTTGCACACAGTTGTATGGTTTCAAATATTCCTGTCAAATATCAATAATTTATACACAAGTAACTAATAATAATCCTTAGTAAACAACTATAGTAACTATTCTTAATACAAATAATTTGCAAATAGTTATATGGTATAAAGTACTCCTATCTAATACAAACAACTTTCAAATAGATCTATTGAACTTGTAGATGGGACCCTAACAGATACTATCACTTTAGGTCAGAGTAGACCTGGGAATAATAGCAATGAATTGGTAACACTTTACTCCCTAGAGCTCTGGAACTGGAGTCTTAACACCAGATGTAGTTTTATGTCACACGCAGGTGTATGTGCGCATGTGGGTCTCATTCATCAGCAGAGGATGCAGATAACATATTCTAAGCCCTACCAAGAAGACAACTGATTATTGTTTCAAGTAACTAATAATAATCCTTCCAAAAAAAATTCCAACTTCAAACAACCTCTCTTAACACAAACAATTTGCATATAGTTACACTGTAAAATTGACCTTGTGTCATATCCTGTCCGAGCGGAGGGGTTGGGTAAATATGATATAGTTACACTGTTTCAAATTAACAGTTTCAAATATTCCTTTCTGGCATTAATACTTCTATTTAATAATAGCATTTGTTTACACACAATTAAAATTTCACATATTTCTGTTCGAACAGATCTATATATAAATGGTACCCAAACAAGTACTACCACTCCAAATCAGAGTGGACCTGCAAATAATGGCAAAGAAGGAGCACTCCACACTCCCCAGAGCTCCAGAACTGGAGCCTCACCACCAGAAGTAGGTTAGTGTCATATCCAGACACCCCTTTATTGGGAGGTCTTTGTCAACAGAGTAGCCTGGTATAAAGATTTTCAACAATTAACAAGTCCAGTCCCTTGATGTCAGCCTCCTCATCTAAAAAGGGTAGGGTTGGGTTTGGTTTTATGGCATATCAACTATTGTAGGTTATCTAATGCCAAATCTTTTTTATACATATATATTAAATATGTAATTTGTAAACACATTTTATAGATAACATTTTTTAAAAATATTAACAATAAATGTTATCAAGTCTGAGCCCATTTGGGTTTTTTTGTGAACAGTTAAATGGTTTCAAGTATTTCTACCAAATACAAATAATTCTATTTACTATCAATCATTTGTTTGCACACAGTTAAATGGTCAAACTGTTCAATTTCTAACAATTCAATTTAACATCAGTCATTTGTTTTCATACAGTTTAAATGTCAAACAGTTCTATTTGACTTATAGATAGGACACGATCAAGTGCTACCACTTCAAGTCAGAATGGACCTGGAAGCAATGGTATTGAAGAGGTACACCACATTCCACAAAGCTCCAGGAATATTGGAACATCACCATCAGATGGATTAGTATCATATCTAGGACACGCAACGAGGATGGTGGGCTTTACTCCTCTGTAGAGATGCAGTCAATGTATTCTACAGCCCCAGCTAACTGGGCTAGGTTTGGTTGGTTAGGTTTTAAGGCATATCAATGCACGTAAGTTATTTAAAGCCAAATCTTGTTTATATATATATATGATTTATAAATGAATAGTTTGTAGTTAAGATTTTCAAACAAGGCAGAGCTCATTTGTTTGTATACAGTTAAATAGTTTCAAGCATTGCTATGTAACACTATCAATTCAACATCAGTCATTTCTTTGTACATAAATGGTTAAACAATTCTATTTGACCCATAGATGAGATCCTAATAGGTACTACCACTCTGGGACAGAGTGGATCTGGGAGTAATGGCAATGAAGAGGTATTCCTTATTCCCCAAAGCTCCAGAGTTAGAATCTCAACATCAGATGGCTTAGTGTCATATTTAGGACATCTGTATGTGTGTATGTGGTTTAACCCCTTGCAAAGATGCAGTTGACATATTCTATAGCCCAATCTGACTTGGGTTTAGAAATAGTACAGGTTAAAAGTATAGTAAGGGTAACCCAAAGCGGATACCACTGGAAAAAAAAAAGAAAACCTGGCTCATTTAGTAAAACTTTTCTTGTTCACCAATAATACCTGCATCAGAAAAATAAGGTCTAAAAATGTTTGGCTTTAGGTCACCCTTACTGTACTCTTAACCTAAACTGAAAAGAAAGACCTGATACTTTGAAAAGAAACAAGTCAAGAAAATACAAGTAAAACTTAACAGATTATATGGACTTTTTAATGTTTTTCTTTTATAAGTACTATTAAAAATGAATGACCTCTATTGTTTTTTAGGGTTTGCCTTTAAATTCATTTTACAGTCATAGAAGCCTTTTATATGCACAAATAAATCTACAGTGGGTTGGGAAAGAGGACAGAAATAAGAAGGAAAAAAAATAAAAAAAATTGACAGATAAGGAATTTCATGAGAAAAAAAAAGAGAAGTTGATTAGTTAAAAAAAGAATCAACTGATAGAAAGGTTGACAGATAGGGGAAAAAATAATCAGTAAAATGATAAAAGTAGAAAAAGAAATCAAGGACAAGGTAATAATAAACAGATGTGGACTTAAAGAGTGTCAACAATAGTGAGTAAAAAGAAAAAAAAGTTATTGTCAAATACACATAAAAGTAGATAGGAAAAACAAAAATATGCAAATGAGAATATCAAGTGTAAAAATTTACAAGGGAAAAAAATTATCATTCTAGTTAAAAAAAAAAAAATAAAATAAAAGGGATAGAGGCATGGGGAGGGAGGTTATAAATATCAATTGAGTAAAAGGATGATGTGTGGATAAAGAGAGGTTATATTTAACCATGCATAAAAAGATGGTAATTTTAGATAAGAGAGATGATAGATGAAAGCTGAGAGAGTATGTTCATAGACATGACAGAGAGAGTGGGGGGAAAAAAGTGGTAAATGAAAGTTAAAAAATTTTTTAAGAGAAGAAAAAAAAAAAAATGCTTTAAGACTAATATTTAATTGTTAAATTAAAAAAATACTACAATTTATAGTATATTGTTCAAGCATTTAACTACTGCTTTTAATTATATAAAAATGTACTGAAGGAAAAAATTTTTTTTTTATGAAAGTAAAATTAACACTGATAAGTTTTGGAATTTTGGATGAGTAAAGAAAGATTAGGAATTTTTTTTTCAAGTAGAGAAAGCCAAAAGGAAACATACAAATAGTAGATATTGAAAAAAGAAAATGACAATAGGATTATTTTTGGTTTGATAAAAGTAAATTATTTCGAGTGCGATTGATTGATTTTGACAGCATATCAACTCATTTAGGGTTATTTTATGTCTCGAGGTTAGGGAATCACATTCATTGTATGCTTATATTTAAATTTTAGGGGTAGTTGTTTCTTTAGAGTCCCTTTTTATACATAGTTCCATTTAATAGGAATAATTTTTAAACAGATCTATTAGACCCATAAATGAAACCATAACAAGTACTACTACTCTGGGTCAGAGTGGACCTGGGAGTAATGGCACTGAAGAGGTATTCCATATTCCCTAGATCTCCAGAACTCAAGCCTCACCATCAGATGCACTTGTGTCCTATCCAAGATACCCTTTTTTTTTTGAGGGAGAAGGGGTCTTACTCCTCTGCAAGAGATACCATCAGCATAATCTAAGCTCCACTTATAAGGGTTTTGAGCATATTTGGGTGCAAGCTTCAAAGACCTTTAAGTAACAAGTAAATTGATTTTAAAAATATATTTTGCCGAGATTTTAATCAATAAGGCATATAAAATGTACTAAAAAAAATAATCTTTTGATAGAAATTCTTTATTTTCATGTTTTAATAGCTTCAATAGTTTTTTTTTTTTTTTACAAAAGGAAATAAGCTTGAAGAAAACAGGCATTTTTATTTATGATACCATAAACTTTTCAACTGTCATCAATAATGTAAGGGATCATTCACTACCCCAAATATTGAGCAAAACTCATGTGCCAACCCAGACACATACCAACAGATGATGATCAAAATTAGAAACACTATTCAGAATAATAACTACCCTGCAAGCATAACAGCTTTTATCAGCTAAGATAGAAGGGTCAAGAATAATAGTTGGAAGATTGCCATGGTCAGTTTACTTTATATTAGAGGCACGTTGAAAAAGATTCAGATCTGCAGTCCATACAATATTAGGACAGTATTTAAAAGCAGTTCCACTCTTTAGGAGAGAACATAACTGCGTTCTCATCCCATTTAGTTGTGCCAGGAAGGTGAGACTAACCATCTCCTAAAGACGAGGCTAGAGGAACATCAGAAAGCAAAAAAACAGGGAGAGATAATGAAATTAGGAATAGCTAATCATGTGTGGAGAGAAAAGGACAGTCATCACTTTCTGTAGAATAAAGGTAGATAATAGACAGAAAACAACCTTAGAAAATAAGGTGATTGAAAGAATCTGCACTTATTTTAGGCTTTAATAACTTCCTCAGTCAGCCTAACATAGAAATGAATAACATTTAGGAACCTCTAATAAAGAAAGGCTTAAGACTAAAACAAATTCACCATTTAATTATAATATGAATAGTATAGCAAATACTCTCATTCAAATGAAATGACATTAGATTTAAGGCTCCAAGTTATCATCATTGAATTGTTCCGTAGCTTAATGGATATAGGCTTTAGTTAAAGAGTAACTAGTTTATCTCGTGCTTATAAATACTAAATCCTTGTGTCAGTGGAAAAGACAAGCAATGTTATATTTAGCGTATGGTAGCAAGGAAAAGACAAACATGGGTTAAAAGTTTTTAAACAATTACATTAACAAAAGGGAAAACAAGGCGATAAAGTAAAGAATCAACTGTACAAATTTGTAGTGTACAATATCAAGTGAAAGAGTGAATCGAGGTGTGTGTGTGTGAAGCCTATGGTCATGCATGTTATAAGTTAAGGAACTCACTTGGTGGGTATGGTGGTATAAGGGTGATAGGGGTATCAGATGATCTTGGTGGTAGTAGCAGTCATGGACGGGGTGGCGTTGTAGCTAAGTCAGCAGTTGTTTACAGCAGGTGGTGTATCAAAAGTCCGTCAGAGTTCAGATGAGTTCTTATGGCTATAGCGTGTTCTTCCCTTCAATCCTTGGTAGGCCAGTCTGATGCCTTTGAAGATTTTCACAGCTTAAGTAGTTACCCTTTGGATCAAGTCAGTTCTGGGAATTTTTTTAGGGGGAAGATTTATGATTGGCTGAAAAAGGGCATTTTGTTAATGTGAATTAATTTCTTGCATTCTCGCCCGGAAGCTCTGCATGGAGCCTCTTGCGCAAAGACACATTTTATTCATTGTCTTGGCAGCAGCTGTCAAGCTAACATCCAGTCGAATGCTACTCTTCTCCAGCCATGTGTATGTTTTCTGAATGAAATCGTAAATCGGGAGAAATCTGAATCCAGCTATATAACAGCAACATCTCAGGGATGAATTAACTGATATGCACGGATAGTGAAATGACAAAATCTACTCCTATGGATTGAATAAAGGGTTTGGTACAAAATTGCCAGGTTTACTGACTACAACAGACACCAGTAGACTAATAATCCAAGTGAAGATACATTTGAGAATCATAATTTTCAGAAAGATTTCTTTTATAGATATTAACTCTGATTAAAGAGAGAAGAAATGGTTCACTATAAGACAATGCTGTCAACTGTCATATTGTAAAGAAAAAAAATGATATGGCAACTAGTTTAAGAGAAGGAAAACTCTGAATTCAAACCTGTTGATTACAACTTGAAAAAAAAAAAAAAAAATGACCTCGTGTCACATCCTGCTCATGCAGAGGGGCTGGTTGGTTGGTTTTATGGCATATCAACCTTAGTAGGTTATTTAACGCCAAATTCATTTTTATGTAAATAATCTGTTCTATTGAAAACAGTTCAGTTTAGCATAAGTTCACAGTTTAATTGTCAAAAACATTTCCATTTCAAACTATTCAAGCAGTTATATATAATAATTCAGTTAAGTGTAAATACAGTTTTAATGTCGAAAAACAGTTCTATTTCAAATAATTCAGTTAAGCACAAGCACACAGTTTAAGTGTAAGTACGGTTTAATTGTCAAAAACGTTTCTATTTCAAGCTATTCAGTTTACTCCATTTTAGCATAAGTATGCTGTTAGTTCTATTTAACCCATAGATAGGGCCCTATCAGGTGCTACCACTCCGGGCCAGAGTGGACCTGGGAGCGATGGCAATGAAGGGGTACTCTGCATTCCCCAAAGCTCCAGCACTGCTGGAACCTCACCACAGATTGTTTAGAGTCATATCCAGGACACTCGTTAGGGGGGGGTCTTACCCCTCTGCAGAGGTGCAGTCAGTGTATTCTACAGCCTCAGCTGACTGGGCAATACACAGATTTAAATGTCAGACAGTTCTATTTCAGATAATTCAGTTCAGCATAAGTACACAGTTTAGACGTAAAAACAGTTCCACTTCGAGCAATTCAGTTCAGCACCAGTACGCAGTTTCAATGTCAAAACAGTACTATTTTAAACAATTCAGTTTAGCATAAATACGCAGTTTAAATGCAAAAATCAGAATAGTGAAAGAAGCACGGTTTAGTTCTATTTAACCCGTAGATAGAACCCTTATCAGGTGCTACCACTCCGGGCCAGAGTGGACCTGGGAGTGATGGCAATGAAGAGGTACTCCGCATTCCCCAAAGCTCCAGCATCGCTGGAACCTCACCATCAGATTGTTTAGTGTCATATCCAGGACACTTGTTGGGGGAGTCTTACCCCTCTGCAGAGAAGCAGTCGGTGTATTCTAAAACCCCAGCAGAGGGGTTGGGTGAATATATAACTTATCACTTTTTATGTTGAATTTTCTTTTAAATATCAGAGACCAGGTACCAAGGAAGAGATACTGCGAATGTTAGACATTTTGATCCTAGCAAAAATTGTGCGCATGTGTGTGTGTACGTGTTTAAAATAGTGTAAAAACAGAAAATAAATAACTTGTTTACATTTTTGCCAATATTAAAAAAAAAAAAATTCTAAAAAATCTGTGCTTTTTTACTTTTTATCAAAAACCAAAATACCTCAAGAATGTATCTTTGATATTTAGAATAAAATATAGAAAATTCTTTTATTTTAGTCATATCAAAATATAGTTTCAACAAAAATACTTGCTTATTAAAAATGTCCAGAAAGAATAATTGAGGAATTTTAAAGTGTATCAAATTATTGAAAATTGCAAAATATCTAAATATAGTTCTATATTATTTTCTAATATTCATGTTCATTAAAAGATGTTAAATTTTAAATAATATCCTTGAGTTATTTAACTGTTGTGGGGGGGGGGGAATCAGCATAAATCTATTTATTAAAGGATGCATTGATAAAATCTTCAAGTTACTTAAGTTTGAGATGAAAAATATTTTTGAAGGATATTGAATTATTAATTCATTATTATTAAAGTTTACAAAAAACATTTCATTACTTAAAAAGTTAAATAATATTTTAAATAAAATGTGAGTTTTTTTTTCCTTGTCAAAACTGAAACTTTCCTGTGTCTTTTTCCATGTGATTTATTTCTGTCACTATTGACTCAGGAGTGAAATTCCACTATATCAGTGCTTTCCATTGATGCTACTTTTCAGTAAGAAAAGGATGTAATAGATAGTTTTTAGAGTGATTTTAATATTTCAAAACAGAAATATCTTCATATTTAGTATACATCCCTATCGTCCTAAAACCTGTGTGCTGTTTATTTATTACACGTCTGTTTAATATTTTATTTAAAAGTTCCACTCCAATTCATATAAAAGTCACATCAGCTGTATTGGTTTCAAAAGACTAATAATATTTCTTTGTAAATAATTGAACAGTTTTATTTGAAACCATAAATGGGACCATAACAAATACTACCACTTCAGGTAAGAGTGGATCTGAGATTAATGGTAATGAAGTGGGTATTCAATATCTCCAAACTCCATGACTGGAGCGTAACCATCATATTCAATTTTGTTTCATACCCAGGACATGGTTTCAAGTATTGCTAACACTAATAATTCTATTTAATCATTTACTTGCTCACAGTTTCGATGGTTTCAACTATTGCTTTCTTGGTGCAACTGACCCTCAGCCACTGCCTTCTTGCATTCTTTTAAATAAAACAGAGTTGAGTACTTGCGTGCCACAAGAGCTATTTGAAGAATATGTAGGTACTAAGGGCCTAACATGACCAGCTGACTGATTAGGTTAGGCCTCTCCAATCACCTGTCTGGCCCAGTAAGGGTTCAAGTTGACTGTTGTAGGTCAGGTGACCACTTTGGCTACTGGGTCACAGATTGCTCAGCCACCAGGATCTCATCTCCAAGTGTTATGGGTCACCACCCATGAACAATATAGGGCCGAGGCTGAAGACTGTATTTTACAACCGAAGCAGACAGGGTGGTCACTTTTTAGAGCTTAGTTAAAAAGCCATACTTTGCTGAAAATAATTTAAAATTGAATACAAATTTTAACAATTCAATTCTACAGATGAAGAGAAAATCAAATGATTAGGTATAATTCTTACCATTGTCTAAAAGACAAGAATCCAAAGTAGAAGTTACTGTGACAGCCATTTTAAGAAATTCTATATTTTCTACTGTGGATGTAGTGAAGCTTCTTAGCAAATCACACAGGACATGAATTCCATCCAGTTCTCGCATTTTATCTTGATTCTTAGCTGGAAAAAAAAATCATTCAAAGAGGATTTGTTTGTAAAATTATAGAGAATGAATGATATGATCATCTGGCTTCCTCAATTTGGGTTTGTTTATAAAATCAATTACCAAAGATACCAATAAAATCATCAGCTATTCTATAGTTTTGAGGCTCCCATAGACTTGGGACCTAAGGTTGAAATATTAAAGTTAAATCTTTTTGCCTCTTTGCTAAGTATTATAAAGATTTTCTTTTTGAAAGAAAATATAATTAAAAGAAAAAGAGAAAAGAAAGAGTTATTTTACCCCTATTGAAACTAACTTTATGTACATTCATCATATGAAGTAAAAATATTTACATAAAATACTGACTATAAAAAAATTATAGCAAAAATACATGCTGTTTTTATAATGAAAAGAAAGCAAAAAGAATTGAAATGAAATACTGCATCTACCAGCAGGTTAGTAATATGGTTATACTTTGGAAAAAAACAAAAAAAAAACAAACCCAACAACAACCCCTCTCCCCCCAAAACAAAACCCCCCTTAAATTGAAAGTTTATCTGAATTTTAACATATGTAGTACAATTATTATGAGGATGATATACATCAGGAGCCTGATTTTTAGTAAACTTTTCAAGTGATCAGGTACAGTGGTTTAACTTTTTAGACCTATAAGCCTAATATTTCAGGCAGAGGTATTTTACCAGACAGAGTCAGAAAGATTATGTCAGAAAGGAAGAAAAACTTAACATAGCAACCATAAACAGCTTTTAATAGAATGATAGGTCAATTTTAAACAAAGTAACTGGACTGTAGAGCAAAGTTCAAATGTGTTTTGTGCTTGATATTTTTTGTAAATTTATGAGCTCAGATACAAGATATCTCAAGGCTGAGTGTTCAAAGAGTTAAAGTTTGACAGCCAAAAACTAATTAAAAGTACTATTTTATACTTCAACTATAGGGATTAAATAAGAAGTAAAAAAACAAAGGATTGAATGGCATACATCTTTATAGCTTTAAATCTACATAAAAATGAACAGCTTATTTTGCTCTATTGTCATATCTAGCCAATATTCTTTTTTCATAATTTGGTTTGCAAAGTGTATATTAAACTTTTTTCTTATCTACATTCCTTAAAGATATCTTCAAGAGAAATATCAATTTTTAGTATTTATTAAGATTATGTTGGCCCACTAACCTTTTTAGCAAACATACAAGGAAAAATCTTTGGTGTGCTAACATTTTTAAAAGCTTTCAAAATACATATGTATATATATTTTTAGTGAAATATAAAATTTTCCTTTCCACTAATAGAAAGTATTGTCTAATTCATTTTTTTTTGTATTTTCAGTGAATATTTGTCTTTAAAATATATTTCCTGAACTTTCAATATTTTTTTTAAATAGTTCAAGAAATCAAAGAAACTTTTTAGAAATTAATAACTTAAATAAGTTGTAAATTTTTTTTATTAATGACTCTTATGTATGGAAGAATTGTTTCAATTGACAAAAAATGAAGTTGCTACTTTGAACAGATTCTTTTGTTTATGGTTCTTTTTCTAAGTTCTCATTTTCCAAGTGTACACACAGCACAGTTTTGAGCAGCAATTGACTTCTTAATCTTTGTTGTAAAGGATAAATTTTGGCATGTATAAAGTAACTACACATTCTGATGACTAAAATTTTGTTTCTGTTTAAATAATTGAATTAAATAAAACAAAATTCTTTTTCATTCTATTCCTGTTGCAGCAAGGTTTGGTTTGGTCTGTTTAATAGTATCTCAACCCCTCATAGTTTATTTAATGCTGTAATCTGTTTCATTTATAAATGTATGATTATAATCATTACTTTATTTTCAACATTACATTGTAATCATTTTTTTAAATTGTACTTTTTTAATTTGTCTATAATAATCATTTAATTGCTCACAGTTACATGGTATCATGTATTCCTATTTAATACAAATAACTAGCTAGTAATATGGCTTCAATGATTTAGTTTGGTTTCTTTGTTTAATGGCATATCAAACTTTGAGGGTTATTTAATGCCCAAACCATCCCCATAGAAGGACAATAGTGATACTATTGAACTTATAGTTGGGAATATATGACTTTAAGTGTTCCTATATAATACTAATAATTTATATACATTTATATGGTTTCAAACAATTATTTCAATTTAATAATAATTTTTTTGCACACAGTTATATACTTTCAAGCATCCCTATTCAATACTAATCATTTTTAAACATCTATTTGACCCACAGATGGAACCCTAACAGATACTACAAATCTGGAACAGAATGAACCTAGGAGTAATGACAATGAAGGGGTACTCTACTCTCCTCAAAACTCCAGAACAGGAGCTTCACCATAGAATACAGTTTAACTTAGAACACCCTTTTGGCAAGGTAAAGGAGTCTTACCCCTCTGCAGAGAATGTATTTGGTGTATTCTAAGTCTAGGTGACAGTGTGAAAGAAGATTGTGAAGAACCATTGATTTAAAGACTAGAGATACTTCAGGTTTTTTTGGTAACCTATGATAACTTTATTTCACTTATAGAAGCAAGGAAAAAAAAAGTAAAAAAAAACCGAGAAAACAATTGACAAAATCAATAAGAATTCTAGAGCTTATGAATAAAAATTTTGAATGAGTTAAATTTCCTTGGCTTTCAATTTTTTAAAATCCAGTTTATAAAACAAACTATGTAATTGTGACTACAATTTGAAATTAGAAGCTAAAATGCAATCAATTCTGGTGGTAAATAAATATTCACTCACTGATTACATTAACTAATAAAAAAAATGAATATCCACTAATCATCTGTAGATGTTCAGATTGAATTAAAGATCAACCTTTGAAAGCTTAATTTCATAACAAGAGACAAGCATATACAGAAAAAAAAAACATCATAGTGTTGAAACTTGTTTAACCAACCATGTACCTCAATTTTGCAAATTTTGTAAAATCAGTATTAATTGTAAGTAATCATACCATGTTTTTCATTATTTTAAAAGAATATGCTCTCAAAAATAGAAGAGAAAAATATTTAATAGAAAAGTAATGCTTACTGATCATAACTATATTTTTATTAATAATATTTATAACTATATATGCTGAACCTGTGAAAATTCCATGAGCTGACAATTAAGATTGTCTAGTATCTCATGCCTCTGATCTTCTCTCATCCTTTGTCTTCTCATTCTCCCTTATCACTTTCATTCATCATCACCTATTTATGGTTTAATAGAAATTTCATTATATAAACATGGATTAGTTTCATAAGTAAAAACCAAAAATCAAACTAGGATTGCGTGTGTGTGTGTGTGTGTGTGTAGATGGTATATTTATAAATAATGAGTGTTCAACATCAGCGATAGACGATATATATCTAACGTTAGGATAGCATAGACACGGTCAAAGGCACTTGGTGACTCAGTTTCTTGCCTAGGTGAGACATTGACAGTCACCAAGCACCAGTGTGTCTACACTATATATATAGTAATTTTTATGTCTTTCAATCATCTTTGACATCCAGCAAGCTAGTCTTTTATCCCTCTCTCTCTCTCTCTATATATATATATATATATATATATATATATATATATATATATATATATATATATATATATACCAATTTTTTTTTTCATCTATCTTATCTGCCTTTCCTTCCCCATATCATCTTTCTCTTTCTTTGCTTTTCCCAATTCCTTCAGGCTTAATTTTATTATGCAGATTTCTCAGTCAGAAAGCATAACAAATTGAGCTTAAAAGGACCAGGTTTGGAAAGATAGCATACTGATCCTAAATAGAAAAGCATAAGTCATTCAAACAAGCACAACAGTATACATTCTTACCACTCTTTCAGTACCAAGTTAGATAAAATTGTTAAGAAATAATTTATTAGAAAAAAAAATTTAGTTTTTGTGCTAAGCTTTCACAACCAATTTTTTATTTTTTTTTTTAAAGTTTTGAGTATAATTATACTTTGAGTATGACATTTGAAGAGTTAACATGAAATTCAATTGGGAATTGGTGTCCCAGTGAATGAGTTAATTTATACAAGACTATAAAACATTCCAATTTTAGTGTAATAATAATGTGTAGATAAATTGAAACTCAAATTTCAATAGAAAGTTACCAATAGGAGTATTTTAGAACATCACCATCTAAAATGAATTATTTAGTAATTACAGACACACATTTTTACAATTCATATAAATAGATATAACCATATATGATTCTAGAAGATACCAATGGATATTTATACATAACTAGATATTTTTCATAAGGTCGATTGTTTATAGAGACAAACATAAATTCAGTGTATTTTTTTTTTTTAAATGAATAAAAAAAAATCTTATTTTTAAAAGACTTTAAATTTA
Organism: Sepioteuthis lessoniana; assembly: GCA_963585895.1. Taxonomy (NCBI): domain Eukaryota; kingdom Metazoa; phylum Mollusca; class Cephalopoda; order Myopsida; family Loliginidae; genus Sepioteuthis; species Sepioteuthis lessoniana. Next base: position 21,590,465 of record OY757907.1, read on the forward strand.
ATAAAACAGTCATTCTAATTCATCTCCATAATTACTCAACTACCCAATAAATTTATGAATTTTGGTTTATGAACCACTCAAAAGGCTCTAAACTTCTAATGACTACTTGTAAAGCTTAAAAAATACATTTATTATATAGATAGCAATGAAAGATAAATAAGCAGTAAAAACAGAAAAAAAGGGGAAAATATCCAAACAAAATAAATACTCATTCCTAATAAATTTGCATTACTTCAAACTGGTTTACTTGATAAGCAGCAAAATGACCAAACTAAAATATGTTTACTTTTATATTACATCTTTATATAAGTTAAATTTGTTTTAACCCATTTAATCTGAATAAGAATCAATAGTTGACATTAATAAACCCACCATAAAATTTTATATGAAAATATTGCAACCTCTCTCTTTATAAAACCTGGTTAAATTGTCATTATAGATTTATTTTGGCAAAGAATATTATAATCTTCATCTCTTCAGATGACTTACATGCTTAATTTGAGGGATTTATATGAAATCTGAGATATACATATATATATCAGCAGATACTTATCTATCGATACTAATAAATGGTTAAAATTTACCATCTATAAAAGATTTAAAGCAGTTAATCTCATCAACTCAAATAATATTGCCCACTCTCCATCCCCTCCCCACAAAAAAGAAAAAACACAAATGTTCTTCCATCTTTAAGTCAAACTTAGCATTACAATTTAAAGTTATTTACATAAGCTATTAGCATATAATGGAAAAATTTTTAAATTCACATTTCTTGATAACAATTTTCTGTATTTCAAACATCATGACAATTGTTTTTTTAAAATTATTAATGAAGGTGGAAAAAAAAAGAAAGAAAAGCTTTAGATAGTGTTTACATTGCTTTGATTCATATTTGCAGTATCTTACTTGCTGACAAGATAAACTTAGAAAACTGAATAAACAATCCTCATTTGTTGTATATAATGAAACATATCTAAAAGAGAATTTTCTCTATATAATATTGGAAAATATAAAAGGACAGCTTATTTGGAAATAACATTTCTAAATGATACAGAGTTATTGTTCTTAAACCATGTCCAAAACAAGATCATCTTCTGAGTGATCACAATGACCAGCCAGAAGTACATGAAGGCATGTATATTTGCTTTCACAGGTTATCACATATCTGGCATTTTGTCAAAGGTTTCTCCTCATACGTAAGAGCTAGATATCCGTTGACTCAGAAAAGAGTTTGTCTACTCTTGGGTTTATCTCCCTAGGGTTCTAACAGTCCTGTTTTGTAATAGGCTCAGTGGGAAGGTACACAAAACACATATATTACTTTGGCTGCTGACATAAATGGAATGCAGTTGGATATATAAGATTATTACTATTAATCATGCTAAATTATTTTTAAACTGTTTAAATGATAATGTAACCCACTATGATGAATAAACAATAAAAATATGTAAGAATTCAAGATGCCACTCCTACAAATAACTTATAAATTTATGTGGACAATGTCTCGGATAGTTTATTTAGCATCACTTAATTTAATATTTTATTGTTTTAAACCATGTAACAAGAAAATTATTGAGAATATCAGGAAATAAATTTTTTCAAAGAATAAGGTCCCAACCTTAAAAAAAATTTAAATGAATTTTCTTGATGTTTCAAGCTGGAAAATGGAACCATTTCCCAATACAAAAAGCAAGGTAATACCTCAATTTATACCAATACTTTATAAAACACTGCTGTTTTCAAACAAATCCCAAAATCAATGACAAAACACTGTCTATAAATTCCAGCAACAAATCCATTTTAAATTGTGCTATATTCATAAACAAAGGAGAGAGAGAAAAATACCATCATTAATAAAAAACAAGGAGGAATATAATCTGGTTTAAGTCCCCTTTTAGTAACACAATTCAAAATAAAAATAGAAATCAACAGTGGCATAACAAGAGCTAAATTGCATTAATTCAAGCGTCACATACATCACCTAGTGGATTTGGGTCTATCCTGGAATTTTTCAGGATTTTTCATGGGGACAGACATACTTTATTTGAAATTATCCAAGGATCCTAATTCCTCTTTCAAATAAGAGTTCCATTTTCAGACCCACTATATATGCCAATATTATTTAGTTTATGTTTTTCCGAACTGGCTTGAAAAATATTCAGTTCAAAATAGTCTAAGTATCTTTAAAAATCTACATACACATATTACTTTTGTATGTCTTTATAAGTTCAAAATGCTTAGTAATATTCTTTGCCAATTTTTTTGCATGTTTTCTTTGCCTCAACTGCTTTTGAATTTTTTAAAGACAATACTTATTAAAAAGAAGACAAAAATAACCACAGCGCCTTTTGTACATTTCTTGGAAGCAGAAAAACATTCTTTGTTAATGAAAGATTTAGAAAAATATGTCAGTAAAGAGATGACAGCTGTTTTGTTAGAAAGAGAAAGACAAAAAAGCTAAAGTAATTATTTCTAAGTAATCCCTCAGGACAAAGTAAATCACCAGAAAACCTCCAAGTCAGGTATGTATTAGTTTAAGCATCATAAAGCCACTTCTAAGTAATGTGAACATTTAACAAACGTACAGTGAGTGTATATGAATGTATGTGATAAAATGGATGTTTATGGCGAAATTAATTAGCATGTTTGTATTGATTAGATTCATATATGTGAATGCTAAATATATGATTGTGCATGTATTTATATATATATATAATGCATAAACTATAGATACATATACTGTATAAGTAACAAGGCTTGTTTACATATATAGAGTTTTGTTTGTGAATTTGAAAATATACAATAACTTTTATTCAGACAATTCAACATTTCAGCCCTCTTCCAGAAAAAAAAGAACATTAATTTATCAACTGGATGAAACTATTTCAGCCTCAATAGAAGTACAAAGAACACCTACAATTTTTTTATATGCCAATGTACTATATGGTTTATTTTGTTCATCAAAAAAAGATTAAAAAGAAAAAAAAATGAAAGAAGAGAGTGTTTAACTAGCATAACAGGTTTCCATCTCCATGATGTATGCATGTAGATATAAAAAAAAGGTACATTATTACATATTGAGTTAAATATATATCAGTTATAACCATCATATTACAAGCTGGATGAATAAAAAATGTTGAGAAAACATTATTTAGATCATTCTTGAATTTATTAAGAATATTAAATGTTAGAATTTACTCCCAACACTAGAACTTTTCAATAACAAGAAATTAATACATCAACTTATTAAAATTAAGAATTATGATTAACCATCATTAAAGCCTTCATACCAAAAATAAATAAAACAAATAAAAACAAAATTAATCTAATATTTCAAATTACATGATATATCATTATATAAAATGATATTTATTTTAATTATAAATAATGAAAGTTGTTTCTAATGGTCAACTATTCATGTTAACAAACCTGAAAGATAGCAGTTAAGAAAAATCAATAATAGATGTTTATGCATTATAGAAATTTATAGAAATTATAGTTTTGTAGTTTATGAATAGAACACAATACATTTCAATAATGTATTAAAATAATGTCCCCACTGGTGGGGCATGGTAATATTTTGGTGGCACATGTTTAGAGACTAAGTTAATGGCCTTTTAAGCATGCAGTAAAATTTTGAATATGTAAAAATTAAATATTATGGGGAGAGGGAAATCAGAATTTTAGAAATATCAAAGAGGTGCATGGCTCAAAATCGGTTGGGAATCACTGACTCACAGCTTAAAGGTAACTTATCCATTTAAAAATTTATACAAAATACCATTCCTGTACGCTTAGAATCTTTCTAAAAAAACAAAACACACACACACACATATATATATATATATATATATATATATATATATATATATATAGAACCATCTCAAACTGTTAAAGAGATTTTTTTTTTCATTATCCATCAATCGGAGTAAGTTGTCTCAAACTATTTAAAAAGAAGTTTCTCAAGCAATTTAACCAAATTCAATATTCATGAAAAGATGGACATAGAACAATTGTCTAGTAACAATTGATGATTACAAGCAGTTTGACCATTTCTAGAGGAAACTAGCAAATTTTCTTTGTGGGAGTTGAGTCAAAATTTACACATTTTTTTTCTTTTTAGAAATGGCAGAACAAAGAATGACAAAAAATTTGCCCCACAAGTTTATAGATGAATGAAGAATTTTATACCTGGGCAAATTTTGAGATGTTACAATGGTAATAAAAATAACTAGGTCTATTTCAAGAGCAAACACCTTCAAATAATGAAAACAGAACTTTATGCCAAATACTTGTAACCAACAAATTAAAGAATCCACATATACTTTTTGCTGCCACTGGAAAAATTCACCTTATGTAGACATTACAAATTAAAACCCAAGTTCTCATCCCAAGGGACTTTTTGTCTAACCAAAGATTTGTGTGTGTGTGTATGTGTGGGGCACACTTTATTTACAGCTACTTAAAATTGGTTTATTTGTTTAAAGACATATCAACTCCTTATGGGTTAATTGAAGAAATATTTTATACATTATAAATGTTTGGTTTTAATCATAACTATAATTTCAATGTTCCATTATGTTTTTTTTTTATCTGTAATCAAAGGTTCCTGATGTCATTGGAACAAATAGTTAATTCACTTGGAATAAAACTTATTTTATTCACATTAGATTTATTAAGTGCATACTGTATCAATTTAGCTGTAGATATTAGACAGCAAATGGTTAAATTCAATCTTTTATTACTGTTTCTTATGAATACTTTGACTTTTTATCTGAGGTCTAAGCTAAAAGTTCAAAACTGTTAGCACTTAGATACCTTATACCTGAGCTCACAAAATTCACAAAACATCCAATTAAGTTCAAAATATCTTCAAAGAGTAAATAAAATTTTGGTGATTTATTTAATTTTTTTTGTTAATAAGAAAATTTCTCAACTGACAACTTGAAATCAAGTTACTCACCCTCACATTTATTTTTGAAAAAGAGGAAACAACTTAGTTGTTTCCTCTGTTCAAGAATTAAATTTGAGGGTGAGTAACCTGATTTCAATTATGCTGTGATAATATCCATGTTTTTGTAAAATAAAGTTTAGATACAATTGTAATTTTGATTTTCTGAACACTGACTGCAGTATTCAAAACAACAGAAAAAAACCTGCATACTTCATATTTACTTACTATTGCCAGCTAAAAGAACTGCCATCAAATTTAGAATACTCTGAACAGTGGGTAGCTGAGGGCATCTCTGGATAAGCAAGAGACTGGGACAAAGAAGAAATTTGGCACAAAGATCTTGATTTTCTTCTGAAAAATAAAAAAACATTTTCCCTTTGAAAGAAAAAAATACAATTCTTACATGTTACAAATTGGTAATGTTCTTTAATATCATTTATTTTGTTATAGCTGGAAGAAGCCAAGTATTGCAGTTTGTAAATACGAATTGAAATTATTCATGTGATTTGTGAATGCAGTAATTTTTCTTTAGCCTTGCTGCTATATGGTAATAAACAATGTATTTACTGTTTCTGCTAATAAATGAATATATACGCAATAAAAAAAATTATTCTAAGCAATTAACATTTTCCCTAAACATTATAATGTTTAATAAGATATCTACCCATCACTGGAAGTTTAATAATAAGCAGTCTAAATCCAATGTTTTAGTTAGAAATCTCATTCAATTAAAGAATCATATACTACTAATACACCATTAAATTTATATACACTAAATGGTATAAACCTTATATACATGATATAAAAAGTGAAAGTTGAAAAGGAAGCCTAGTTTTTTTTTTCGTTACTTCTGTTTATATTTTCTTTTTTCTCCTATTTCTATTAAAAATATAACAAGCATTATTGGTTTTATAGTTTCAATTTTAGCACAGAACTATAAGAGAGAAAAAAAGAGGGTGAAAACCTATGACTAATATTTTTAAAATTTTAGATTCTACAAAAGAGTGATGGGGGGAAACAAAAAAAAAAAAAAAAGAAAGAAAAAAAAAAGTATTTTTCCATTGATAAATACAGAATATTCAAAAGATCAGAATCATTAACAATTATTTTGTAATAAAAATAAACTTACTTTGCATAATGCAAAACCACTAGTGGATTAAAATTCATTTCATTTGACCATTTTATTTTTAACACAACTGAAACTAGACTGTTTCTATAACTTTTTATAAAGTAATCAATGAACTATAAACAAGACATACAGTCTAACAATGCCATTAGCTACAGCAATAGAGAAGAGGATTCTTTAGATATTTCAAGTACTTGCATCTGAGAATTTTGTTTAAATACTTTTCCATCATGTACATTAACTGTGATTAATGAGTGTGTACAAAAAAAAAAAAAAAAAAAAGTAAATTTCAAAATGTTTAGTAATGTTAACTTGACTTGCTTCTTAGATGATGCATATTAACCATTATTATTGTTAATTTTTTTTTTTACTAGCATTTCTTCAATCTAAATTTTAGTTAATTTTTATCAAAACTACTCAGTCCATTAGTTGAAAGCCATTCAGTAGCATGAATTAGGAATAAAAGGCAATTTCTTGCCAAAATTTTAACCTTGGAAGCAAGTTTTTTTTTCCTGACAGTTACTCTATTGCTTCAGTTACAAGAACCTTATGGTCAGCAAAAGATCAAATCTAAACTTTTTTAACTTACTCCTCATACCCTGCCTTTATCTTGGTACCATATGAGTCATTTTTTCATATTCACTATTCGTATTATTAGAAGTAATTATTCACAGTAATCTAAGCTTATTGAATTAAGTCTATAATTTCTACATTCATGCCAACTAATTATAAATGCTGCTTTAAAAAAACTTTACCCCATTCAGTGTATCAGAATGTCTTTACAAGTAGGGCTTTTATATATTTAGCCAACATATAACTGTCTTCAAAATCTCAAGTTGTTGTTGCCTTTTAAATTTCAGTTAACATTTTCATAATGGAATTTACAAGTTTACTTATTTTTTATAGAAACTTTTAAAATAATATAACTGAATATTTTCTAATGCATCTGATATCCTTGAACAAAATTGTTAGTCATATTATGATTTGATTTTTGCATGCAACCATAACACAGCCAAAGTGACAAATTGCAATGAGATTTTTGCTAGCACAATAGCATTAAAATGTTTGTAGACAATAAAGCAATTTCTGATCCAATTTTTAGATTATTACAAATGTAAGGGTAGTTGTTGAGAGCAAGTTAGAAACTTTAGATTTGATCTTTACAACTTTTGAAGGGAGACAACTTAAATGGTAATTATAGAATATTTCCTCTTGTTTATTTATTCACAGAATTTCTATAAATAGAAGGTAACTTGGTAATGAGCTTAATGGCTGTTAAAAGGTGCCCTATTTATATATGTGTGTGTGTGTGTGTGTCATGAAAGCATTGTAAAATCTAATAGCTAAAGTTGGTTCAGTGTGTACTTAACTAAAATCTTGACACCTATATCGAGCTAAATCTCTTGCTAGCTCTGACAAAAAACTTGTTATCTGGCAGAAACAAATTCCAGAGCTCATCCATGCAGAACCAAACTTAGAAAAACTGGCATTTGGATGCCATCTATTTATCCACTAAGCTGAAACTATTTTACAAGAGCTTTTCCAAGAATGACAGAATAGGCATGGGGTGGGGGAACTGGAGATTTTAAAGACAGCATAGCAACACCAATTTAATGGTAAGAGTAGTAGGAGTGTATGGAAATAAACAAATAATAGGAAAGAATGAAAAAAAAAAAAATCTTGAAAGTTTATTCACATGGCATGAATGTGAGGCATCTTAAAACTGAGCAAATTACTTGGAAGGGTGACCTGTCCATCTTCAAGAAATTCTTCAGCAAATGATTGCAGGCTCCCAAAAACAGATAACATTTATCAGAGATGGGTTTTGTCTGGTATCATTCACATCACCCTTTTTCATTGACTTCACTCCCTACCAAGCCCTTTCATTATTGCACCCACTCTCTACATACAAAGTTGTTCTCTAGTCACCTATACAATGAAAATCTCCATATAACACCATATTCCCTACATTTCAGGCAGCTGCATATCCATTCAATCAGCATCAACTAAATAACATTGTCATGATGAGTTAGACACACTAGAACTGTTAACAAACAAACAAAATAACCAAACAAGCCAAGGCCATTCATGTCCTTACAATAGGAACTTGATTTAAAATTTATTAACCCAGGACATGCAAGAATAGAAATAAGATGGGAAAATGTGTAGGCTGGATTTTATGGTAGAGCATGCAAGGAAAGGCAGGGCAAAAAGAAGGTAGAAAGATAATATAACCATTTAAAATGTTTACTTTGTAGCACTTCAAATTCATTGTGTAGGAACTAACTTTTAAAAGTAGGACAAATGAGAAAATGTCTTAAAAATTGATCATATCCAGAGGTAAAATATGCTGAGAAAGAATTATTTCATGTACAAATACAAAATTCAAATGTTCTGAGAATCAAAAATAAATAAATATATATATATATATATATATATATATATAAAAAAAGAAGTCATTTTTACCGCCCCCCGAATGGTTTGTGCATAAGTTATCTAAATAAGATTTTATTCTTTGAAAATGTTATGAATTGAATTTTCTATATTTTGGGTTTATAAAACTTTGTAGTTTGAATTGTATAGTTCAAATACCACTTCAACTATTTTAATCTTTCCTAAATTCACCATCATTGTGTAAGCTATATAAAGTTTTTCTGGTTGATGTTAAAAGGAGAAAAAAAAAGAAAAAAAAAAGAAAAAAAAAAAGTAAAAAAAAATACAGACATCTGATTCCAATATTAAACTATCCAGAAAGTGAATGTTCCTCTCCTATTCCTAATCTCAAAGGAAAGATTTGATTTTTTTTTAGTGAATAGTCTATATAATAAAGTGAATGTTGATTTTATGATGGATTCAAATCATGAACTGATGCTCAAATTAAAACAAGTAAACAGACTTCAAAAGAATCATGAATCTGTAGTGTCAATGTTTATCATTAAAATACTAAAAACAATTTGAATTCAATATCTATAAACAAAAGGAGAGAAAGAGAAACACACACAAAAAAAAAAGTTTGATATTTTAGGCTCATTGGTCTAGTGGGTAGAGTGTTCACCAATGGTCCAGGAGACCTGGGTTCAATCTCATGTCGCATCATACCAAAGACTTTAAAAATGGTACTTGATACCTCCTTGCTTAACACTCAGTAATATAAGGTATGTATCAAGGGCAAAGAGGAGCAATCCCGGGAAAGAGTAGCACCCTCACCTACACCTGGGTGTAGTAGCTATTAAAAAGGGAACCTTCTGGTTGCCCTCGACTACGGTCGCCAACTTTGCTTGCTTCTTGTGATTAAAAAAATAGTATTAATGAGAATACAAAATGAATGGTGGAAAATAGGGTAATTTTTAAAAGACTTTACAAAGATAAAAAAAATGATAAATATAAATATATGGTCAGTATCTGTTTTGAACAGAGTTTTGCAAAACGTGTTAACAATTAGTTTTTTTTATTAACTCAAACATTCAGTAAATTATTTCTTATATACATTTTGAATTATATATACATACATATGGCTTGGATGATAACACTTAATATATTGAAAAAAATTTCCAAGTTCCTGGGTGACAGCTTATTAGTGGAATACTGAACTAAAAATAAAATCTAATGTTTCAATCCTAACACCAGATGAATTAGGATTATTACAACTCACAATATGCAACTGTTGAATATAATGTCAAGTTACATCGTATCTATAGAATTTATTTCATAATTAATTGTACATAAATACTAAATGAATAATAATTTCTAATAGTTTTTCTTTTTGAGAAATTATGATTGAAGTGCAAAAACTGATAATATGGATTCGAGGACCCCCCCCATAAACAATCCTTTTATTAACAATAAGCTATTGTCAAATGTTAAATACAAATATTTTGTTACCAATAACACATATACAAGAGAAACTTTAAATTGAAACATAAAACCATTTTTGTCCTAATAAAATTTACTCCAGTTAAAAGAAAGTATAAATATCAAAACACTGAAATTAACCTATTTATCTACAATATCTTTACAACAATATCAGATGCACATTTCTAGTCTTAGATATTTACTGAATTAAATTTCAAATTGATAACATTCACATACAAATTTTCAGTTTAATTTTTTTAAAAACAAAGTTTAGAACAGTTTTCTTCTTTCTTAATAAAGTTTCTTTTTTTGGTTATACTTTTCATTTACTTTTCCTCCACACCTGTTCCTTTTAAATCACAAATAAATAAATAAATAAATAAATAAAATGAAAGCAGTATCCAATTGCCTTTTAATCTATTATCTACTATCAAAATTACAATTTTTTAGCAGCAACAGAAGCCTTCGTTGTTTCATTGTCATTACAATTTACTTATTTTTCATAGACTTTATATAAATAGTTACCTTATAGCAAAATGCATTTCCAGATACCAATTCTTTAACAATTTTAAACCTTTTACAAAATCTTTGAAATAAGTTGGTAATTTCAGGGCACTTTGTTTTCCCTTAAGTTATTTACCATCAAAACTTAGATTATTCAGAAAGCTGATTATAGCAAAATCTTAAATTAAGTAAACAGAATTTATTTTTCTATATGAACAAGTTACATTCTATATATTTGTCATATACAACCTAAAGGGAAGATAATGGAATCATTTGTTTCCTATGAATAGCCAACCCTTGGATGAGAGAAGGAAATGAAACTTGTGAATGCCACCTGTCAAGTACTGATTGTTTTTTCTCAGTATCTTGTGTAGTAAAATCCATTTCCTTATCAAACAACTTGATGGGTTTTTCTTCTTCCTCTATTAACTTGAAATATATGAGTTACAAGATTACTTTTCAGTAAGAAAAGGATGTAATAGATAGAGTGATATTAATATTTCAAAACAGAGATATCTTCATATTTAGTATACATCCCTATAGTCCTCAAACCCAAGTGCTGTTTATTTATTACACATCTTTAAAAGTTCCACTCCTATTCATATAAAAGTCACATCACCTTTTCAAGCCACTTTCTTTTTCTTATTTGTTAAAGATGTATTCATTTAGTTATTCATATCATTCTTTTAATACTTAATATATCATTTTATATTTTATAAAACTTTTTGAATAGGGATTTAAGTACACTTTTCTAAGTATACTATTTGTAAGGTAATGAATGTTATGTAAGCAAACTGAAAAGTACTTTTTTTTTAATGGTTTGGTTTAGTGGGTTTTATGGCAACCTTTGTAGGTTATTTAATGCCAAATCCATCTTTATGTAAATAATCAGTTCTATTTAATACAATTCAGTTTAGCAAGACTACACAGTTTAATTGTCAAAAACATTTCTATTTCAAACTATTTAAGCAGTTATATATAATAATTCAGTTTAGTGTAAGTACAGTTTCAATGTCAAAACCAGTTCAATTTCAATTTAGCATAAGCATGCAGTTTAAATGTAAGTATAGTTTAATTGTGAAAAACATTTCTATTTCAAGCTATTCAATTTAGTCAAGCAGAGCTAATTCAGTTTAGTATAAGTACAGATTTTGTTTACACACAGTTCCATGTCCAAACAGTTCTATGTTAAACAATTCAGTTTAGTGTAAATACAGTTTCAATGTCGAAAAACAGTTCTATTTCAAATAATTCAGTTTAGCATAAGTACGCAGTTTAAATGTAAATACGGTTTAATTGTCAAAAACATTTCTATTTACAGCTATTCAATTTAATCAAACAATTCAGTTTAGCATAAATGCGCAATTTAAATGCAAAAATCAGTATATTGAAAGAAGCATGATTTAGTTCTATTTAACCCATATCAGGTGCTACCACTCCAGGCTAAAGTGGACCTGGGAGCGATGGCAATAAAGGGGTACTTCGTATTCCCAAAAGCTCCAGCATTGCTGGAATCTCACCATCAGATTGTTTAGTGTCATATCCAGGACACTCGTCGGGGAGGGGTCTTACCCCTCTGCAGAGGTGTGGTCGGTGTATTCTACAGTCCCAGCCAACAGGGCAAACTTTTTTTTTTTTTTAAATAATTTATTAATAACCAGCCAGAAAACATATAGACATGTTTTTTTTAATCCTGTACATTTTTATCTTTCATGAAGTCATACAATCTTCATTTTTTTTTTTTTTTTTTTTTAAATTGATAAGTCTTTGCATTAAATAAACAAAAGAATAATTTTACTTTAATTTGTGTTTGCTATATTATTAAAGTGGTAAAAAAAAAATAAAGAGAAGGTCAGAAATTTTTAATGTACTCAAGGCTATTCTGTAAAAGATGAGAGGAAATAAATATATAAAATGAGTCAGAGAAAAGTGAAATTTTAATAGAAGATAAATCAATTTTGAGAAATAAGTGAGACTTAAACAATACAGAAATAAACAATAGAAAAAAGAAAAAAATTCAGAAAGAGTTTCTTAAATAATACATCTGTGCTAAAAGTTTTCATATTGACAACATGGGATTTTAAGTGCAAATGTAACAACTATTATAAGATAGAAGTGTTTTTTTAAATTGTAAAAAAGTTTATTAAGCTTTATAATCCCCAATTTCTTGGTAAATAATTTCTAGGATGAGTCAAAAGTCTTGCAATATTTCCAAATGCATTTGACGAGTTCATGAATGTGATGAATGCCACTGAACTGTGAGATGCAAAGCTCACTTGATACTCTCCAAGTTGTACTAGCTGGATACTGCAGCTTGGATCATAACCTTGAAATCCAACAGTTTTTGGTCCACCTGACCTTGCCTGATTGTCAAAGTTTTTGCAGCCTGAGCAAAATTTCTTGAACCATCTTATTGTAGGGTGATCAAACTGCACTTTCACCTTTCACACAACAAATATTTTTGGTTGCTTCTACAGCAATAAAGCTCAATTTGAATTCATAAAGAATAAGTTACCAAATTATAAAACATTGCAATTTTATCTGTGTGGTTTTCAAATCACATGAAGATTGAAGAAATGCACAATGTATCAGTGTGATACTAGCAGCCACAGTAAGTACCTCCTACAGCTTGAACTGGTTTGATCACATGATATATGTGTAGCAAACTAGCACAAATCAAAATTTTGCAAGTCTCTTGACTCATCCTTAGTATTAGTACATCATGTAAATCTGGTTATAGAAATAAAAAATAATTGTGAAAATTGACAAAATGCATGAAGAACTGCAATGTTTACATCTAACATGAGTCCATAAAAAAGGATCAATTCTTGATAACAATGCTCAACTCCACACCTTGCTAATAATTCTGCAAGTTGAAAGAACTGAGCAAGAAAACTAACATATGCAACTGACACACTAGATATATTTCCAAGAAACTACAACTTTTGCAAGTATCTTAAAAATTTCCTGCAAGAGGTTTTCAGCAGAAAGTTCATTGAAAAATTCACCAGTTTCAGGACAACAGAATTTTTTGCTTCTGTAATAAAAGACTTGCTTATTGCTGGCAACAATATATATATACATTTTAATTAGAACCATTAAAATGTACATATTAATTAGTAAATTTTATTCTAAGTCGAAATATACGGTTTTAAATTTGATGATTTAAAAATCACAATTATTTTGTACTAACCTAATGGCATATATCAGTCAAATGCATATGAAAACTAAACCAAATGAGTTGTAAAATAGATAAATATAAAAATCAAATAATAATTGGCCTTGTTCAGGATATTAGATTCAAGAACTTTGTCATTATTATTTATTTATTTTTTACAGGGTTGGGGTACAGAGATTTATAAAAGGTAATTTGTTAAATTAAAAGAACAAGGTTAAAAAAATATAAAAATATGAGGAAGAGAAAGATTAAAATGCTGACATATTTTTTTATTTTTGTTAAAGACTAAATAAGAGATGTGGTTCCAATTTAAAATAATTATCTCTTTTTGTTTATTTTTATTTTTCAGCCTAAAAATAATGGACTGCAATGTAATACTGCAGTTTGGTTGCTATATACAAAAACTAAATAAATTATTTAAAAACAATTAGTAATTACTAAAATTAACATTTGGAAAATATAATGAAGCAAATTTAAAAACAAAGAATGGGATGGAATACAATAGTTAAATGAAGATAAAGCTGTAAAAGGCAAAAGTATAACAAAGTATCAGAGGATAGGAATGATGGCTAGGAGGAAATAAAGGATACAGAAATGGGTATGAAAATAGAGTTAAAATTGATGAGGATCCATAATTCAGGATGATATAGCAATCATAGATGAATATAAGTTACAAACACTGGTATGATATGAAGGAAAATGGGAACAAACAGAGGATGTATAATTAGACTTAATAGAGAAAAGGAGAAGTTTAAAAAAAAAAAAAAAACAATGTGGGAAGAGAGAACAAAATAGATCAAGTTAAAGGATTGTTAATTATTTACTAAAATGTTAACTTTCTTTTTTATTCCTGAGCAGAAAATATTATTTCTCAATTGCTAATGTCTAAAGTAAATTACTAATACCAATTTTTTCTCTTCAAATTTTGTTTTTGTGGCCTGAGTAATGAAATTTTCAAATTTACCCATTTACTAAACCATCCCAGGTAGAACTGATGTTGAGTAACTGATAGAGAATTTTCAAAAACTTACTAAATATCTTTGGTCATTTTTGTCTTATTTCAGTATAAATAGATGTAAATTTTGATTCATGTATTGTTTTATTCAAACTTTATGCAAATGAAAATGTGTAAATTTGCTGTTTTTACATAGGAAATAGATTCATTTCTACATTTCCTTATTCAGGACACAAAATCTAAGTTTGAAGGGAACACGGCCCATTTTCAATACTTTTACAACATAAGCACTTAAGAAATAATACACATTATCTTGAAACAAAATCTGAGTTACATACTGTTATAAACCAAATGTACAGATCTGACAGTTTTGTACTGTTGCTTAAGTACAACAGCAAATACCAAACTGGAGTCCAGTTATTATAGATGTCCATTAAGCAATTTAGATCAAGTGGATGAAACAGAACCAAAAAGCATAAACTGAAGGATTTAAAAAAAAAAAAAAAACCTAATCAAGCAATTATATAAAAATATAGGCTAACAACCATAGGAAATGCAAGGTTCCTTAGAAAGTGCATTGAATATGTATTTAAATAGATAATTATAAAGTCTAGCATTTTGTTAGAAATACTATCTCTTCTTAAACAGGGGGTGTCCTCGTGGTGTAATGGTTAAAGCGATGGACTGCGGAATCATAGTAAGCGAGTTCGTGCTCCAGTCGCACAATTACGTTCACTTTCGGGCAAATACCCTTGGGAAAGGTATGAACCCCCTTATCCTCCCAGCTATGGGTTAAATAGTACCACTACTGTTCTTCTAGGAGAATGTCTTTGGCATTAAATAACCTACAAAGGTTGATATGCCATTAAACAAAGAAACCAAACCAAACCAAACTTCTTAAACAGAAGCAACTATCAATAAGACAAAAAATAAGCTTGTATAACATCATACATATTTAATAACCAAAAATGACATACATTTAAAATTTCTTTCAGTAAGTTTAGAATGATGTATAATCATTGTTAGGCTGAATATAGAGAAAAAAACTGTCAATGCATATGTATAACAGCAGTGTACTTTTTTTGAGATGTATGATCAATATAGCAATAAGTTTTGGATTAAGAAACATCAATATACTTGGCCATTGTGACTGCTATTGCATGGGACAAAATGCGTCTAATTTTCTCCCTCCAATATTGTATTATCACATAACTTTTTCTCTCATTCTTCATTTCACTCATATCAATTTACTTTTACAGTGACATTGTTCTTTATGGCAATGGTACCCAAGGTTTGGTTTTTTCATGTCTATAAATTTATCAATTCATCATCATAACATAAGTTTATATGAAAGAATGAATAATAAGTGATGTTTCAATTGCATCTTTTATTTGATAATCTGATCAGTAGATCTGAACTCAGAATATAATTTCTTACAACTTCTCATCCAGAAATATTAATGGATCAATTTAAATTTTATTTTACATTTTGATTCAGATTATGATTTTGGCTGGCAAGATGATTAAAAATAAATATAAAAAATAATCCATTGGCTGAAATAATGATAAAAATCAGCTAAAGTGAGAATATTAGTCAAAACAAATGGAGTAATAATGACTTATCTTGAAATTTAAAAGTTATGTAATTAAAAGAAGAAAAAAAAAAAGAAAAAAAAGAAAAAAAAAAGAAAGATCACTCCCACAAGATATTTGTACTTGTATATTTACCCATACCTCTTTATCATCTGTCTAGACTACATGCTTAGAACTTTGATCGACAAAATCAGAGAAAATGGCTTCAAGCTGACTAAGAAAAGAAGCAAAAGGTACCCCGCAAAAACAATCACAGACGCCGACTACGCTGATGACTTGGCGTTATTGGCGAATACGCCTAATCAAGCAGAGACACTACTACATAGTCTGGAACAAGCCGCAGCAGGCATTGGCCTCCATGTCAATACACACAAAACTGAATATATGTGTTACAACCAAACGGGCAACATTACCACACTAGACTCTCTGAAACTAGTAGACAAATTCACCTACCTAGGAAGTAGCGTCTCATCAACCGAAAACGACATCGACACACGACTGACGAAAGCATGGACGGCTATCAATAGGCTCTCGATCATATGGAAATCAGACCTGACCGATAAAATGAAACGCAGTTTCTTCCAGGCAGCGGTTGTATCGATACTACTATATGGATGCACTACATGGACACTAACTAAACGAATGGAGAAGACACTAGACGGCAAATACACAAGAATGTTGAGAGCAATATTGAACAAGTCCTGGCGACAACACCCCATGAGACACCAACTATACGGCCACTTGCCTCCCATCACGAAAACTATACAAGTTAGACGAACCAGACACACAGGACACTGCTGGAGAAGCAAGGACGAGCTCGTAAGTGATGTACTCCTATGGACCCCTACATATGGCCAAGCAAAAGCAGGACGACCAGCTTGAACTTACATACAGCAGCTATGTGAAGACACAAGATGTAATTCTGAAGACCTGCCGGAGGCGATGAATGATAAGGAGAAGTGGCGAGAGATGGCCAGGGATATCCGTGCTGGCGGCACATGATGGATGATGATGATGATGATATTTACCCAACCCCTCTGCACGAGCAGAATATAACACATGGTAATTTTTTGTAAGTTGAGACTTATAGGTTTGAAATCAGTTTTCCTTCTAGATGAATTGCCATACCAAAGTTAACGAGCCTAGTCTGCCCTACTATTTACCCATAGTGTTGTAAAGTGTGATGAAGGATGAATGAAAGACAATGCTTCTTTATAAAAATATATGTCTTTCTATTCTTTTGTAAAGGGTTGAAGCTTTTGTTGGTATGTGAGTTGTATGGAGACAGAAAGACAAATATGGATTACTGTATTGACCCATAACTTCTTCTCTTGACCATAACATGCTGTGTTATTTTCAAGACCCTATTTAGCACTTCTTCTGCTTCTCGGCTAGGGGTACTCAGCCAGAGGCCAAGTGGGGCACTCTCAGTGACTCCAAGCTGGCTCTAACTCAGGCCCTCACTGATTCTGGCTGACTCCATCTGCTGTGGGCATCTGCACATATTTCATAATGCCTACAACTTCTGATAAACCACATGACTGTTTTCACCCACCTACACAGGTGCATCTCTGATTGACAGCTTGGTCAATACATAACAATAGCTAGAAGGAGACTAGTTGGATGCATACCTTTCCCAAGGATATTAGCTTTAAGTAAAATGCAAACAAACTTATGCAAGATTTGAATTAGAGTTGCAATGCCCATATCCTATGACAATAACCATTACACAATGAGTGTGTCCATATATGTATTTGTATACACAAAAATGAATAAATACTTATAGACATAACCAGATTAAATATATGTGGACACACACAAAAAACTTGTATGCAAAACAAACTAATGTATTATGATGTTCAATAAAACATATTGAAATGCAAATGATAAGAGTGAATAAAGTTTATAAATAAAGTGGAACAGTAGAAGACTGAAATGAAATTATCATGTCTACATTCCATGAAATTTAAACTTATATTTCCAACTGAAATAGTGTTAACAACAAAGTGTCCAGATATTGTCATTTGGTCTGTTAAAGCAAAAAAAAAGTTTTTGTTAACGGTCCCTTATGAAGAAAATTTCAACTGGGCACATCAGTGTAAGTTGGAAAAATATGAAGATCTGCGAGAACAATGTGGCAGAAATGGCTAGATAACAAATGTATTTCCTATCAAAGTCAGATGCAGGTTTTATTGCCAACTCAACCTCTGTTTTCTTGACCAATCTTGGACTTCCTCCATCAGACAAGAGGAAATACATGGAAAAGATCCAAGATAAGGCTCTAAGTGCATCAGCGTGGATCTTGCAATCCCATAGAGCAACAAATATCTGACAAAGTCAGGTGGTGTCATGAGATACTGCTGGGGTGCTCTGGGTTAGTGGTAATGATGCTTCAGCTCTGAAACCATACCTGAACCCAGAGTCATCATCTGATGAAGGGTTTGTTAGAAGCAATGCTGTTGTATAAACATCAGTTATTGTATGATACCTACTTATGTTCTAAAATAGATTAAAGAATTAAAAAAAATAAATAAATAAATAAAAAATAACAATAACAGTTGAAGTGTTTATTTTATTTATTCTATGATATTAACATTGATAAAAGATAATGAACTCAAAATGTTTTTATTATAATGGAACATGACACACCAAAAAAATCCTTCAAGAATTATGACTTTCTGAATAAAATATAATCATTTGTATCATTAGTAAAGAGAAAATGGATTATGATCACTGCACAGAAAAAAAGTTATGAATGCAAACAATATAAAAATGCTCAATTCTTTTGGAAATGTATCAATGTGAGTTTTTGTTGTTTTTAAAGTATATCAAAAAGATGCTATAGTATGAACTGCAGTTTTATACCTGATTTTATAAGCTTCAAAACAAAGTATTTATGGAGATGTGTAATAGACATCAAAAAAGTCAAACGAAGCTGTTGTAGGAGACCTAAGTGAATGCAATCTGCATACATCAAAAAATCCTGTTTGGGGATTCTATTCTTTGCTTTTCTTTCACTTCCTCAACACTGTTTCTGAATCTGCTTATACGTTTTATGAATCGCTCTGTCCACTGACAAATAAGTTCTTTTTATAAGTTCTTAATTTGTATGTGTGCCCCTTGCTACCCACATCAGACTTGTTCCATTCATGTATGTGCTCCTTGGAAAAATTATATATGGCAGACAAAACATGCCATGTTATGTAGCATCTCTGTCATCAGTTAGCAAGAAACTTTCATCACTCTCCCCACCAATCTCATAACCACAGAGGTAACAGTGGGGCACTGGCCTTTTTAATCAGATACTTCTTCACAATAGGACAGTCACTGCTTCCTCCCCAGTTAAATTGCCAAATATGCACGAGTCATTCAGAATCCACATCCTCAGAGTGAGTAGGTGTGCTAAGGGTTGGCTCCACTCTGCCCTCACTCTCTGATAATGTGCCACAGCTACTTGTACTGGAGCCTTGTTCAAGCAATCCATTGTTCTCTGATGAGATGTCATTGCCGCTGCTCACCGATTCCCTTGAATTAAGCTGTGGGTGCAAGTTTTTCATGTGCTGAAGCATAGCATCGACGATCACTGACAACTGATAATTTCAGTGACATACCTCCATTATGAATTTTATTGTGCACTGGCTCTGTGAGTTTTTCACACAAAGAGCATTCCCTACACTGTAGTGGATTGACAACTCTTCAGGCTCAGGTAAGGATGCTGTGTTGATGCCTTTCAATTGAACTTGGTATGAATGTACCATGTTAATTGGTGCAGATGAACTGGACATGTCCTTGGGGGTGACATTACACCAATACACAGCTTCCATGACTCTGCACTGCTTCTGTGCCATAATCTTCCTCACAGTTCAGTGGTATCTCTTTACTCTGCCATTTTCAGCTGCCATGTATATGCAGTGTGGTCTGATCCAGATACCCCATTAATCCAAGAACTGTCTAAACCACAGGTTGCAGAATGCAGAATCGTTAT
Source organism: Sepioteuthis lessoniana (assembly GCA_963585895.1). Lineage (NCBI taxonomy): Eukaryota > Metazoa > Mollusca > Cephalopoda > Myopsida > Loliginidae > Sepioteuthis > Sepioteuthis lessoniana. The sequence goes on from OY757907.1 coordinate 21,610,611, forward strand.
TAATGAGTAACTCGGCTGAGTGCCACATTCATAGAACATTAAATCCAACAATGTTTTACTACAGTCTCAGAAAATGGTTACCATTGTAGTTCATGATGTCCATGCCTATCCAGTTCCACTTCTTACCCATGGCTAGTCCACCTTTCTGCCATTGTACTGGAACTGGGTTCACAGACTGACATGCCTCACAATTCTGGATGACTAACCTCACTGGTTTATTTTTTTTATATAGAAAAATCACTTCTTCACACAAAATATAGCTTTCAATTAATCCTGAGCTACCTGCTGTGTTAATGAATTTTTATCATTCGAGCAGGACCCAGGTTTTCTTTAGCAATAGCACACACCGGGTTTATGGACTTGATATTCTTTTATATGGTGTTGAGCCCTCTTTGCAGAACTCAGGTCAGCAGGTCTACTTGGTTTTGGTTGGACCTAAGCAGTATTATATATACTGAAAAGTTGTACTCAGTATCAGTGAGGTCAGTGTGTTCAGCTGGCATCTTATGAGCATTTCATTCAAGGCTTTAATGTTCAACCAAAACTTGTCTGTAAAAGCATTGATCACCCACTGGGACATGAAGAGGGAGTGTGTTCACATGTAGCACCTTTCCATGCCAATTGAGCACAAGGTTGATTATTTTCAGAAGAGCAGCCTGTTTTATCACATTAATATGCTGAGTGTCTTTTATTAGTTGCAGCCAGCATGCATCTTCAATTGAGTGACACTTCTACAGCCAGTGAACTTGTGTCCACACATACATCTAGCCCTTTCCTATCCACACACCACTCCTTGCTATACCTGAACAAGGATATCCATCACTACATGTTTTAGAGGGAGCATCATTGATTTCATCATCCCAGTCTTGCAAGACATCAGTATCCCAATGTTTAATGAAGACATTTGCCACACAATGTCACTGGGAAGTGCCCCATAAGTTTGCCACACATGGAAAAGGCATTTCTGTCAGTCATGATCATCCACTATATCACTTCCTTGCTATAACTTCAGTTGATCTTATTTCACTCAGACTTCTAGCCTAAATACACTGGCACTATTTTGCAGCCTCTCTGAGTCCTTGCTAGTTAGCCTGTATTTCAGATTCTTTTGTATGGTTTCCACTGATGCCACGGCCTCATTAATGTATATGTCATCAATATATGCAGATGTCGCTCTTTTTATCATTTTGTCCTGCACTAAGACAGCTTCGAGTATGTACCACATTAGCAAGGTTACAACATTAAGGCAAAATCCCAAATCTGATTAGACTTGACCTTTGTCCTTTGAATCAGAGTATTTGGTATAGTGACAAGGATTGTTCAATATGAACTTAGACCTTTAACTTTCTGAGGTCCAGAATAGATACATTTGTCTTCTGCCATCTCCATTTTTGCAGCTTTTCTGCATAAATATCCACAAAGGCTGTGAATGCATCAATGTAGGTGGTCAATTCTCGATAATCCCTTACAGGCATACCTTATACTTATTGGCTTGTATTACACCCATCAATGGTATCAGCTCTTTGAATGGTCCATATTCCTCATTGGGCTAAGGCAGTAGCCAGATTTGTCCAGCTATTTCTGTAGTTCATGCTTGTATTCTTTCCCCAGCTGGCTTGACACTGTGTACTCTGAAATCCTGTTTCCAAGTTTTTTGGGCCCATGACCTGCTAACTACTTTCAAACTGCAACCTATTTCTCCACTGCTTGTTGAATTTTGTGCAAAAAATCAGCTCAGTCAACCTGAAGTGCTGCACAGACTCTTCAAATTTCATGTCTCTAAAGTGATGGCACTGATACCAATCAGAAGGTCAAAATTCAGAAGCTTCCCCTGCGTTACTAGCATATTATTGATAGTGGCAGCATTGCTGACTTTCGTATGATCTTTAACAGCACTGACTTCACAGCAAGTATGTTATCATAGTTACCTTCACATACTGCTTTGACCACAACCAAGAGTTTTGTGCTCAGAATAGATCAATAGAATTTTAAAGAGCTGAGCATGGTGCTCCAACAGACTGTGATGATAGGAAGCGCCATGTTTACACCTGGAGAAAAGACAGGCATTAACGCTTTGTTCCTGGTCTTGTTTCTTGGGTGGGTTTGTTGCAGTGGAAGCAGCACACAAGTTGTTTCCCTCCCTTTATAATCAAGTCCCTTGCCAAATGGTTGGATCCATTGCATCTAGATGTGCCTGTGCTTGGAGACATCTGATTAATTTAGCTGGGTCACACAGTGACTAAGACTGGTTCCTCCACTGCAAACTCTACTTCATCATAACCTGGTGCAGAGCCAGCATCTTTTCAATAGAAAGGGGATCCATCTTGAGGTATGATCAAAGATGCCTCTTCATAGGGCCAGGAAAACACATGCCACTGCATGGTCTAGTATCCCTAAAGAAAAAAAGAAAAGATTTTGCAAATAAACCAAATAATCATCAACAGTCTCACCTGGATGCAGCTTAAGCACTTCAAACTGATAATATGCCATGAAGCAGTCAGTAATGAAACTAGTGAACAACGAGTCCTTTATTTAATCTACGTCTTCCTTCTCCTCCTTGGACAGTTACTAGTATACTACAAATGCTCCTCTGGTTAGTCAAAGGGAAATGACATGATCAAGCTGCTTCACCCCAGATAAGTTGTACACCAGCTATACCTTCTTCACCCACTGCACCATGGACCCCTTACTATCAAACCCTATGATTAATCTGAGGTTGAACTTGCTCTTTGCCATCTTTGCTGAAATAGCTTCTAATAGGTTTCTGTAACTGGTCAATTAAAAAGGTCAAGCAAAGCTCATGTAGTCTGAACACAAGTAATCCTGTTTAAGGATTTCATTCTTTGCTTCTTTTCCTTCAGCCTTTTAATACTATCTTGGCAATCACTCTGCTGACTGACAAATCCACAGTCATTTTATAAGTTCTCAATTTACATGTGCCCCCCTCCCACTGTCCATAACAGAAATGTTCTCTTCATGCTCTTTTTGTTCACTCTCTTTGGAAAAATTGTAGATTGCAGACAAAATAAGCAAAGCACCACAGCCTCTTTGCCACTGATAAGTGAGTAAAACTTTTTTCACAAAATGCAAGTCTTTCTTGACAGATCAATACTTATATGTATTTCTACTTGTTTTTGTTTAAACAAACATAACATCACGAAAAGAATCAATGCTTCTTTAACTCAGTACAGTTATTCTGTAAATAAAAAGCATTTGTTTGACTTGTTCACTTCCTATAATACAGCAGTATTTATTTCATTTTTAGGGAGATTGGCTCACTGGTTTGTCATTTGGTTAGTTTTGAAAAAGAAATAGTTTCATCATATATATATATATATATATATATATATATATATATATATATATATATATATATACATATACACACACACACACACACAGAGAACCAAATGATACAAATTTATTTTTCTATAATCTTCCTTGTCATTGTATCTAATTCAATCATGAATATCTATCACATAAACTGAGCATAATTCAATGAAAATTTCAGATCCAAATTCAGCTAATGTCAGGTTATGGACTTACTGATCCACCCTTGAATCTAGAGAGAATAAAAATGAAACAGAGTTCAATCCTAATCTAGGATACCAGAAATAACAAGGATTTGCAGAATACATTGGAAAAATGTATCCCTATGAGTGAACATGAATTCTAATCAAAATCATTAAAAATTGTTTTGAGTGACTAATAAAACCTGAAAGGCCAGATGAGTGTTGGTAGAAATATTTTGTTAAATAAATTTAAATCCTAAAACACATAAGCATGCTAATCTTAGAAATCATTAAAGGAGATTAATTCTTTTCATCAACAGAAATATGAAGTTTAACTGGACAAAATTTATGTAATATTAAATTATGCAAACCAAGAAGAAAAAAGGTGTTTTTAAGCAATTAGTAGATCAGCTGAGTGAAACATCCGAAGAAATCAGTGAATTTAAGCATTCAATTAATTTGCCCATTAAAGTTTAATTTTGATTTGCTGGTAATTAAAGTAAAGAGTGATTATCCTAGAAAATGTAACATAACTGAAAACTCTTTAAACAAATGATATAAACACAATCTTAATTGTTCTACTAAATACTTGATCATATTTTAAATTTTTGGAAAATATTTAAATGAAAAAAAATATCAATATTGCTAGTTATGGTTGATTGTAAATTAAGATTTCAACTTTATTATATGCTGTAAGCTTTAGTCACAAATGGAAAACCCTTATATATATTACATTTTTTCAGCAAAAATTGAAATTTCTAAAATAATCATATTAATAGAAATTAGTTAGATATACTAAATGATAACTATTTCTATAAAAAAAAATAACCTCAGCAAAAATATTTGGCCATTTTTACGAGAGAGGTCACACTCATCAGCCACACAATATTTGCAATGTAAAAAAATAAATACAACCTACATTTTTTCTTGTACAGGCATAGTACGACTATAAACTTGATGGTTAAAATTGCTTTTTAAAACAAACTTTTAAAAAGGTTTAAAATCACAGTCATCATTATCCCTCCAGAATAACAATCAGTTTAACAATATAAATCAATCTTCAAAGATTATGTAGAGAGCAATTATTTTTTCTAAATTTGTAAGCACTGTGACCCCTCTGCACACTTGAGGAGAAGGCTGTAGCACTAACAAAAATCTAGATATTCTCATTATATATATATATATATATATATATATATTATGAGTGTATTGGTTATGTGTTAAACCAAGTGCAATATAATATGGAGAGTGCTCAATATCTATGATAGAGCTATTATAATAATAATGATAATAAATAAATATATATTTAATCCATGGAAAATATTATTCTGCAACCTAAGATTTCATGAAGTTTATAACAACATTCATCAGGCAGTTAAGATGGAATGAAATTGAAAATGCGACAAAATACAGACAAAAAAAATTGAAAATGCGACAAAAACATGCATCCACACATATACACCCCCCACATACACTCACACACAACCACACACAAACTAAATCCAAACAGTTTTTTGTGTGTATTTTGTCACATTTTAATTTTTTTATCTGTATTTTGTTGCATTTTCGATTTTCAATTTTATTCGATCTTCTTAACTGCCAGATGAATGTTGTTATAAACTTCATGAAACCTTAGGTTGCAGAATAGTATTTTCCATGGATTAAATATATAATAATATATATTTATTATCATTATATATATATATATATATATATATATATATATTACACACAGATACACACACACATTGTTTTAATACTAAATATTTTTTTAAATATGTTTTATTTAAATAAAATGAGTTCATGCCCTTGGTTTTTAATTTTTACAAATTCTAAAGTTGCTTTTAGTATTATAAAATGTATATAAGCAATAATTATATTAAAGTAAAAAAATAAAAAAAATAAAAGAACAACCTTTTTTAAGTAGTGGCTTCAAATTTATTCAGATGCTTGAAAAGCATTTTGATAAATTAGATCACAGACTTTCATTTTAAAAAGAAAAGAAAAAAAACCCAACCAGAATTGTTCTAGTGACATAGGGAACTAAGTAAACAAAAGAGGAAAAAGTAATTAAATTCAAATCAAAATGTAAATATACAGGAAATTCTGAGTTCTTCATTTAAAATGATACAAGAAAATTAAATATGCTGAGAAAAAAAGATTGCAGGTTGATGTGTGTTTACTCTGATCTCTTTTATATTTCTTCACACTCAGTTATTTTTGTTTTGTCTCTTTGTTTTCTTTCAACTTAATTAAAATTTTTGATGCCAATAAATGTTTTATTTGCCCTCTATTGAAAGAACTGATGATTTTACAGAATTCTGATTAAACAAAAAAAAAAATTATTCTCTTTCAAAATATAAGTATTAAGATAACTATTGGACTAAAAGGTTACTGTAAGTGGATAATATATATATATATCTGAAAATTGTAACAATAGTTGCATGAAACAATTTCAAAGGTAAGTGCTTTTAATTTGTCTAAGATTTTAATTCAGCTCCATCTTTAGGACATAGAACATAAGTGTTGTTAATGATCACTAAAAAATTATATATATATATATATATATATATATATATATATATAAAAGAATGAGTCAATATTTTGCTAAGATGAGACACAATTTGGCAGCTCCAGATACTTTTGTCAAGGTAGTGAAGTTAACTGCACTGCACTGTACAGTGAGATGCCAAGCTTGCCTGATACTCTCCGAGTGTAACTTGCTGGATTTGACTGTATGGTTTAGAGTACAGACTTGGAATCCACAGTTTTATATAAATATCTAGTCACATGCAAAGTATATTCCATACATTCTTGTAACTGTAATTTGGCAAATTTAGATTGGAGAAGAGGGGGGGGGGAAAGGACACTTTTGGCAAAAATTCCCAGTTTGATAGAAATCTTAAATATTGCCTTTTAGTATATGAATATCAAACCCTTTGAAATTGTGAGCAGATATTTTGGACTTAGGAAGATCATGTGAAATAACCATTTACAGAATTTCTTTTAATAGAATTATGGGTGAAAAATAAACCAATACATTTGTACATTGTGATCAATTTTCTTTCTTTTCATGAATGTGTGTGTGTGTGCTCAGGATAGTTGAGTCAAAGGATCCAGGGTTCAAAGGGTTAATAATAAAACAAATGTATTTAAATTTATACAATATTAAAAAAGAACCTGTAACTTTGTCAAGAATTTTGTTATATGTTATTTGTAGAGAAGAGAGTGGCAATTACCATAGGATTTTATATGCAGTGATAAATTCAAAGTAAATAGTCCAACATATGCTGTTGAGAACACACCCACTCATAAGTAGAGTTTGTGACATAACAAGTGAGTGTTAAGTACATTTATGACTGAATTACTTACCATAAAAACACATGCATATTAAGTGGTACTAGTGTTTCATCATTAAATTCTTGATGTTGATAGCAAAGTTCTACTCAGGTAGGATTATTGCATATCTTTGGAAATTTTTAGCATAAAACAAAACTGGAACAAAAAATACTTTGTTGGATGAAGAGAACATGAAAAAACGTCAGCTCTCAAAGGGAATCTATCACAGGTGCTATTAAATACTTGAATACTGAAGCTATAATATTTTCACAGGATTAATAAACAATTTTAAAAAGGAATAAAATAATAATCTAGATAATAAAATTTTTCTCTATTTCAAATCAGCTTCATGTCTATGGTTTGGTTTATTTATTTAATGGCATATCAACTCTATATGGATTATTTAATACTGAAATTTGATTACAACCATAACTATATTTTTTTTAGTTACATTTATTTGTCTATAATTATTTGTTTGTACAGTTGTATGGTTTGAAGAATTCCAATCTATGATTTATAATCTAAACAGTTATATGGTTTAAAGTAAATACTTCTGTTTAATAATTTGTTTGCAGATAGTTATATGGTATTAAATATTCATATTTTACAGTAATCATTATATGGTTGGTTTCTTTGTTTTTTAATGGCATATCAACTTTTGTGGGTTATTTTATGTGAAAGCTATCCTAGTAGAAGAACAGCAGTGATACCATTCAACCCATAGCTGGGGAGATTAAGGGGTTCATACCTTTCCCAAAGGTATTAGTCCAAAAGTGAATGTAACAGACTGGAGTTCAAAATTACTTTCTTTGAGGTAGCAGTCTAGCACTTTAATCATTATGCCACAGGGACTTCTCCCTAATTATATGGTTTCAAGTAACTAATAATAACAATCCTTAATAAAAAAAAAAATAGCCTCAAGTAACTACTCTTAATACAAATATATATCAAGTATTCCTATTTGATACAAATAATTTCAAAAACAAACCTATTTGACCCAGAGATGGGACCCAAACAGGTACAACTACTTATGATAAGAGTGGACCTGAAAAGAATGGCAGTGAAATGGTGATTCCACACTCCTCAGAATTCCTGAACTGGAGTCTCACCACTGGATGTAATTTAGTGTCATGCCCAGGATACCTCTTCTGCCTGTGTGGGTGGAGGTATTATATATGTGAAATAGGGCTGATTTTCGTGGGCCTGAAGTAACAACATTGGTTTTTTTCTTAAAATCATTATGAATGCTATCAGTAAAATTTATCTAAATCAACATTATAAGACATGAAATTAAAACAAGGCTACAGAAGTCAGCAAGTTAAGATATTATTCATGGTGGCTTTAATCAGGACATTAGTGCCCTGACTTGAATCATCATTGATAATTATTTTATTTTCTTCAATCAAAGTCAAGAGCAAATGATTTGTTCTGAGAGAATTTTTATTGCTTCAAAATAGAAATAAGATGATAGCTCTTCAGGCTGGGCCCCAAAAGCCCTACCCCTGGAGTTGTCACTGATATATATGAGATATCTATATAAGCAGTGATAAAACAAAGGTAAGTACATGTTCTCTTTTAAAAACAGATGGCACGAACAGAATGCTTGTATGCAAATGCAACAGAAGAAAAACTATTGCTGACCTTGTTTACTTATTCCACCTAAATCTGATCGGCAGTGGACAAATGGAGATTATAATGATTATAAACTTATTTGAGTGACAGTAAACCTAATCCTAAATCTATGAGCTATTTGTCATACACCCAACCAGCGCACAAGTAAGGCACAAGGCCGTTTTTAAGGTGGGTCTGGTTGCAGGGCTGTAGCCCAGACGCGTCCAGCAGTTCCAAAAATGCCTCGGGCCCCGTCGGCATTCCCCTTTTGGGGGCACCTAATTCTAAATCTATGAGCCATTTAAATAATTACAAATGTTTAAAAACATTCAGTGTATATGACATTATGATTGCTCTTAGCGAGTCTTCAAAACTTGAAAAAGAATGGTGTGATAAATCAATTGAAGAAAACAGACTTTATTTAAAACAATAGATAAATGACATATTTATCTTTTCAAAAAAGAACTGCCACTAAGTGGCCATAATGAAGAAAAAGATAGCTTGAACAAAAGTAATTATCATGAGTTATTAAAATACTTGCATCACTACTTCACAGCAAAGAAGAATCAAGTCAATTTTCAGGATTTCAAAGATATGATACAGAATGATAATTAATAACATAAAAGAGAATTTGAACAGAAGTTAAAATGTTATTTATTTCAGTTGAAGCAGATGAAACTACCAATAGTCCCATACATCCACATCTTTCTATTATAATTAAGTATGTTACAAAATGCAAAATACACAAAAGAATTTTATGATTTTATGATATAAGTAATGATGAAAGTGAACTAAGTTCAGCTGATGTGAGAGAAAAGGCTTTAGACTTCTATACTAAAACCCAATTGACTTGTCAAACTTACAATGGAGCAGCTGTAATGGCTGGTGAACTAAAGAGAGTACAAACAAAATTGAGAGAGAAAGTGTTTAAATAGGGTGGTTTCATTCATTGTTATGATCATAACATTAACTTGGTTATAAGAAATTACACAAAAAAAATATTTTCTTTTCATGTATAGAAATGCCATTCACTGAAAAAAAAAAAAAAAAAAAAAAAAAAAGATATTTAAACATTAAACATAAAATTTTGAGTCATTTCTACACATGCTGTTAAAATTTGAGATCATTTGAACAGGAATTGGTAAAGTTATTAGATTAAAAAATGATATCAATTTTTTTAAAACACCAAGCACATCTCAAAATGATATCCAATTTTTTAAAACACCTTATACTCACACTTACCCTTGAAAATATCTAAATGCTATATGCACAACCCAAATTTTCTTAATTTTTTTTTTTTAATTGTAAAATTAATCAACAAAAATGATATAAAATTTGTAGCATGACACCATGGCATAATTTCTACTCAATAAAATGTTTTCATTGAAAATGTATAAATTATACAAAATCATTGAGATCCTTTTTTACTTGAATGGTAACCAATGAGATATTAAAAAAAATTCTTTATAAAGAAAACTTGATTAAGAAGATGGCTTATGAAACTCTAAAGCAAGCAATAAAATAAAATAAACCTTACCATTTCTTGGATTATTCACACTGGCACATATAGCATTGCAGATTGTAGTAAAGAGATCAGCATTTTTAAAAGTGGCATTTCCAAGAATAATATTATTTTGGGTTCCAGAAAGAATTTCTTTGGGAATAAGGTCTCTAAAAAAATAAAATAAAATGCAATTCAATCTAGAATGACAGAAAAAGCAAACAATTATTTTAAAATGTAATTACATAAGGAGAAATATTTGAGTGGTTCGTTATTTTTATGGCATGTTAAACCTTGTTGGGCTATTTTATGTCAGTTTAATAATTAACGTCTAACAATGGCAGAAAAATTTATCTTCAGTCATTTTAAACAGTTAACAGTTCATGGGACCCACATAGATACAATCATTCTGGATGAAAGTGGGTCTGGGAGTAATGGCAACAAAAGGGTGATTCTAAACTACTCAGAGCTCTGGAATTAGAGCTTCATAACAGATGCAGTTTAGTGTCAGTACTCAGAGCACAGAAATAATTCAATACAAATAACAACTCATACATATATAACTGGTAATAATAAAAATTAGGTGTTAAAAGTGACACCTATTTTTGATGGCTGATTTTCAGAGTAACAAAAAAAATTCAAAATTTTGTGAGTTATTTTCATTTGGATAAATAAATATTTTTCAAATTAAAAAAAAAGAAAAAAAAAAAGACCCTTGCCACTCATTAACAACAAATAATTTTTTAATCATAAAAACAGCAATAAAAATATCACTATTTATCAATTATGTAAAAATAAAAAGAGAATGACTTGTAGAGACTGCAGTAGTATCTCACAACTATAAACATGTAGCAAAACTGTATTTAGATGTATATTTGATGTGTTATAGATGTACTATTAAAATTTTGCTTTAATACATTTTCTTAAATTGTCGTTTAATTCTCAAAAGTAACAACTTGACTCTTTCAGATATATACAGACCATCTTATGTTTTATTACTAATCAAAGTTATTTAAAAATAGTTCTAAAATATGAATCCTGAAATAAAATTGGTATGTTCATGTTGACTAACCTAATACAAGTTTACAGCAAGTGTCACGTGGTGTCCCACTGAGACGATAGAAATAAGATTACAACTATCCTCGTGTTCGAATTAACAGTAGCAAGCCGTCAAAGAATGACCGTTAAGAAAGAATGTGGGTCACAGGGGAGACCAACAGATGTTTGTACTTGGTGACCTCACTCGGGTCGCCCGACACGGGAAGGAAGAAGATAGAAGCCAAATGATTGGCTGGGACCCAAAAACGGAAGTGGGGACTCCTTTCCATCAGCAGAAATAGATAATAAGAAAGTTAGTTGTTGGACAGGGTTCGTGGCGGACGGAACTAAAGCCAAGAACTCCGGGTAAAAGAAGAGTCCGTAAAAGAAGAAAGATTCTCTACAGGAATCCATCTAAATAAGATAAGTAAACTTTGAGACCGTTTCTCCTTATACCTAATTTTATATACCCTCTCTCTCTCAATTTGAAGAAAGACTGAAAACGAAAGAAAAGAAAAGAAGAAAGACATTTATGTTCGTGTACTATTCATTTATGATATATTTGACACGTTGAAGGTGTATATCCGTGAAAGTAAAAAGGACTGATATATTTTAATGTTCCTACGTGGTCGAAGTTGTTATTTATAGTGTCTGCTACGAATTTGTTATGTCATGTTTCTTTTTCAGCTTCTATTCGCCTTATGATATGCTCGCTTAAAATTGCCCTTAATTCCTTTAAAATATCACACGGGAAACCGGAATTGCTGACTACTACAACTAATATTATTACGTCTAAACCTAGAGGTCCATATCTTCTATTGTTCTAGGGGAGGAAAACTAGTGGCCTTGGTGGGTGTGTGTATAGTGTGGAATTTGGAACTCCTTGCCAGCGGCAGTCAGTCTAGCCATAAATTAATCCCCCACATAATATGCCAGTTCTTATATGCCCGAGAAAAAAAACTCTGAATGAGGACTTATTCTACAAGGGATCAAGTGCCAGTCTGCCCCGTCTTCACACGTGCGAAAATAAAGTGCCGTTCTGGGATAAAAGTTAATTCACGTCACAGCAAGTAAAGAGTTAAGACTATTTAAAATTATCTGAGGGCCATCTCTCTTCTATCTCAAGTAGAAAACAAGTTATAAGAACAGCTTGCCTCTTTTAAATTCTCTCAATGAAATATAGAACACTCAATTAATGAACATAGGAACGAGATCATATGAAGAGTTAAGCAAGTCAAATTTTCAAGGTATATCTTTTGAAGTCAAGAGTTAAATATACTGGCATATGCATAAATCATTAACTTCTAACAGCAAGAAACTTTATCCTTCTGTAAACAGTGCCATTATCCTTTTTAATGGAGGAGGAAAGAGGAATCTATTTTTTTTTTAATGTCATGTTTTAATAGTTAAATGAATATCTGTCATTATACTTGAGTTATTTTGAGAAAATTTTTAATGTTGAAAGTTTAGTTATTAAAATATTACAAATTTATTCTCTAGCTTTTGATTTCAGAATGTACCTACATTTAGAATATGTTAATAATTTTTGTAGCCAAATTATGTAAAAACAAAGAAAAAAGTTTTGCTACTTGATAGTTAGTCTTTTCAGATTGTACTATGACTAATTTTGTAACACAGAAATTAAAAATACTTTAATAGATAAATATTGTTATAATGTGTATTTCATTAACAAGAAAATAAGTAGTTTTCTTGGTGGTAATAAATCAAACAGAACAACAGTCAGGTTGTATTTGATAAAAAGTGTCCATCAAAATCCGGTCTCGCTGATCATAATTTATTAACTGTGTGTGTGTGTGTGTGTGTGTGTGTGTGTATATATATATATATATATTATATACACACACACACACACACACACACACACACACACACACACACACACATTGGAATAACACATTTTAATACAATGGGAGATACAGGTTTACCTCCACAACAACTCCTCCTGAGCTAAATTTCTCTCAGAAATTAGCTGATATCTTTTCCTTTTAGGATCTGGACTAAAAGGTTCCACACTCTTCATGTTCATTTAGCTGGTTTGCTTTTCAATTATGGGAATTGATGAGGCAGATATATCGAACATGTAAAGTACCTCCATTAGAACTTCCTGTTCTTCAATATCTGGGTTTCAACTGATTTATAGGTCTTTGGTATTCATATTTCTTACTCTTGAACGTATACATCATCCCTTCAACTCTTTTACTTATTACACCCTCTTCCAGAATTCCTTTGCACCACAATACATTTTAAAAAACACCTTGTCTCTGGGCCTGAAAGACTTTGGAGTATATTTTGTGCTTTTAAAATTTTTGTTACTTGAGTAAATTTTTTCTTTTTCCAAACCAGCAAAAGTTGGTCAAACAGATCAAATTTTCTAGGAAAACATGAATTCAGCAGGTGATTCATCCAAAATTGTGTTTGGATTGGGTGTAATTCTATATACACTCAGGAACTGTTGAATGCTACTTTCTTCCATATCTAGGCTATTATTTTCCTTTAATGCCCTTTTATATGTACCTACAAACCTATTGGCTTGTCCATTTAACCTTGGATGGTATGGAGGAGTAGTAACATGTTCAACTGACAATGATCTACAAAAATTTCAAAATTTACGTGAACTGGGTTCCATTATCACTGACAATTTTTTCTGGCACACCAAAACGAGAAAACAACTCTTAATGCATGGATTGTGGTAGTTGCAGAGGGTCTCTTGACACACAAAAATGGTGAAATCATTTCATGTAACCGTCCACCACTACTAGATAAAATCCATTTAGAGATTCAGCATAGTCTATATGTATTCTGGACCAGGGAATATCTGTTTGGGGCCATGGTTTGTATCTTATCAGTGGTGCTTTCACTGCCAGTGTACAACTTCTACAGGTTTTCATTACTCTTTCAATATTTTCATCCATTCCAGGCCAATGAGTATAACTTTGCATCAAGCTCTTCATCTGTGAAATTCCTGGATGAAACTCCTTCAAAATTTTCTTTAGAAGCACCAGAGGTATTACTACTAGATCTGCATATAGTAAGACATCGTCACATATTGAAAAAGCTGATATTCTTTTTGTGTTTTTATTTCTTTCCTTTAACCTCACTTGCATTTTCATCTTTTTAATGAAAGCATAATTTTCAGCTTTTCCTCTTATTTCAACTAAAGTCACTGACAGTTCTTTTACTGCAATGCACATCTTTTACTTCTTTTTCTGCCTTTAGAGCAGCTATTACCGTATCTTTCAATGGTATCAAAAATTTTGGTATTAGACTTGAAAGGCTGTCTGCATATCCTAACTTTTTGGGGCGGCAAAAATTCCATTTCATAGTTATAGTTTAATAAAATGGTTCCCCAATGTTGCAACCAGTTAGCTGTATGCGTAGGGATACCTTTTTTGGATCCAAAAATTGACAATAATGGATGATGATCCATTTGCAAAACACATTTCCTTCCATGCACAAATCTGTGGAAATTTTATTTTTTTTTTTTACTGTGAAAATTATTGCAAGCCCTTCTTTCTCAATTTGGTTATAGTTCTTTTCAGCTGGCAGGGGAGTTCTTGATGCATAGGCTACTGGCTTCATCGTACCATCTTCAGACTTATGCAAA